>JAOXYJ010192425.1:0-10474 GCA_028566555.1 Lithophaga nigra
ATTTAAGGGTAAAAAGGCTGAATTCTTGAAAAATCACGTATTTTCCTACTTTTCAAGGTCACCATGTCCTTGACTAGAAACCTTTAGAAACCAAATCTAAACAAATTTGAAAACTATATAATCTGAAGTTATCAAATACGACAAGTTGTTATGTAATCTTGAATATTTTAACTTTCGAAAATAATGGGGCCAATTTAGGCCCTTAATGACCCTCCACCTTTGATAAAATCAAAATATATAGAAACAAGTCCAATTTTATGGTCGCTATTTGAAATAGTTTGATCAATTAAACATTGTCAGACTAATACAAAGGCTTTAAGAATAACGGTTTCATGACGACTGCTGCACACAAAGTAGAAGAACATATCTGTATTGATGCACATGTGATATTTAGTCCTGCTGGATTTTAACATGTAGTTTATATATGTATCTGTTTATACTGATGTTTTATAAACTATTAATTTATTTCATTATTGAATATTCTACCTTTGCTTTAGAAAAACAGATTAATCTGGATAGTTAGCAATTCAACTTTCAAGACTTCGTATTAAAAACTTTTATGCCAATTAATGATCAACGAGAATGAGCATCAAAAAAATATCACAACACAATTTTTATTAATGAAATATATTGAAAGTATACTTGACAATAAAAAATAGATATTCTTGTAAATCATGCAAGTCTGCAGTTTCATATTTCAATGCATATACACATAGCGGTCTGTTATCATGAAATTAACTCTATGTTTAGTTCCTAATCCTTTACAACTTGGATATGAACAACGGATAGTTATAAATCATGAAGCAAATCTACGGTTTTATATCCTTTTCATTCTTGATCAGAATTTTCATAATCACTAATATCATAAGCGTGAATGCATTAGATTGGTATTAATAACGGAATTAATCAGGTGAAGCTAAAAATTGGCAATTTCTGGCATTTTTGTAATTATTGTTGCCAGAATCAATAATAGTTTTCATCCTGCGTTTTAACCACTGTCCACAATATTTTATGTGTACTATAAAACAGTTTAATAAACAGTTCCATTCTTAATAAACAGATTGAAGGTATATTTCTTAATATTAGGTCATCTTTCTTATATGAATTTCTCAATTTCAACAAATTCGATTTCAATTTAGAGAAAAAAAATGCTATTTAGAACCTGACATACACGTGTATGTACACGAAAAATGTTTCATTTTTGTTTTTACTTTTCAGAAAATTACAGGATAGAACATACCTATACCATCATATACAATTCCAGCAACAGGTTTTTCTACATCGATAGTGAAGCCGTCTGAGGATAACGTTTCATGTTGCCCTGAATAGCTATATCCAACAACATTAGAATAATACCACACTCTCGGTAATAAGGGTACACGGCTTATATTGACTGACGTCACTGATCCAGGGAAATCGAAGTTCACCGCATGAATATCATGACCTGAAAAATATTTTCATTTTCTTCTTATAGAAAGGAAAAATTTGAACTAACTGTTCCCAAAAAATCATTTTTTATATGGCAGAGTAATGCAACCTACATAGAATATTATATGGCTTTCATATCATATTCCATATAAACCCAAGACACCCATATCAGCCAGAAAGCCTTGCCTGAGGACCTGAAATGAGTCGACATTGATATGGGATATGACATTTAAAAAAACTATATCATATTCTTTTTATCATATATTTTATACTAGACATTTATCAACAGTGACTGATATGGATATCTTCAATTTGTGATGGTATAGGTCATATGATTTACTAGGGATGTGATATGGTGTTTCATCCATGTCTGATATGGGTATCATAGCGAGTATGATATGGGCTTGATCTTTTAATCAGTATCACAAAGCCTTGTTTATTACAAAATATAAATATAGAATAAATACCAGAATCACATCGATCAAAATACAGAATATTTTTTTTATATTTGTTTTCATAATGTATAAGAATATGAAAATATCACATATTTGTAACTAATTTTATTCAATAATTACAATACCTACCTCCTGGAAATGAGCTCAGATAAACATGAAATTTCTTTATTACGCTACTGGCCTTTACGAATGCCTCGTGCCATGATATGGTAAACAAACCACCTCTTAACATAACGTCAATATCTTTTTTCCAATGACCAGGAAATTGCTCCATAACCTATAATCACTAGCTTCAGTTATAACATTTTGAGCAGTAACGATTTTGTTTTCCTATATATGTAGTAATTTAAAGGGTGCTTTTAGAGTGTTTTCGTTTTGTTTGCAAAAGCTGCTGTAATACATATGTATTTAGTTTGGGCAGTATACACTTTCTGAAAAGCTTATTTCAACGATCTAATTGATTTCTGAACTTAATTTATATTAAATTTACTTAATTTGAGTATAAGATAAGTAATTGAAGTAGGTACTTGTATTTTCTGAACAGCATAACATACTATGGATAGTTATAAAACCCGAGCCTTTCAGCGTATAAAAACAGTCTTCCGTTGAAAAATTTTAACGAACATTAATACATGTTCTAATATAATTTTTATCAAAGTTATAAATTTAACAAAGAGAAAGAACACTAGATTTTGAAATATTTTCGCATTTTAGTGGTTGATTTCTTCCAAAGTTGGTTCTTCTATCATTACTTATTGATTTTGTCCGTCATATCACAAGCAATAAAAGCTTTGGATTACAGGTGGATATTAATTTTACTTTATTGAAGTCATCTGCGCTTGTAAGGTGAATTTAAAACCAATATAGTTCACTTGAAATACTTGCTGTATTGTTACCATAGAACCATCGGATAGTTCGAATAACTTTGAAAACATGCATATCGTTGTAAGAGAGTTGGAATTATGCGTTAAATTTTCAGATAAATGTATATATAACACTGCTGTATTAATCAGCTATGCATGATGATAGAAATGTTTGGAATTACTATCAACAATTAAAAAGAATTAAAAGTCTTACTCCTGTTCCGATAACGTTTGTTGTTGTTAGCGGTTTTGATATGACTGTTACTCCGTTCGATTTGAAATCTGCAAATGTGTCCATATCATACCAAACCCTCACAAAGAAGGAGTAAGACACTGAATCATGCAGAAATCGTCCTGAAAATGTAATAGTAAAGCATATTTTATAATTTTAATTGTTTTGTTAATCCGGTTCCAATAAATATTAAATGAGGCAAATTACATCGTTCTTACTCCTGTACATGTAGTACATTTGCCTAAATAGATGCTTACTTAATATTAAGACAAATCTCACTGGTATAGGTTTTCTCGGTTGATGAAAATAAGATGTGGACGTGTTATGTAAGAAGAACAAATTATTAAATTTGCAAAGTTCTGAATTCTAAACCTGCAATTTCCCTCAGTACTTAGTTTTTAAAAAGTGTTAACTTTTGTCATTACATGCAACAATTTCGACTCCTTAATAAAAAATACTCTTTGATACTAGTAATAGTGGTACCTCTTGGTAAGGTAAAGACAGCTTGATCTATCTGACCACAAGGATGCCACACGTTTTCTGTCATACTGTCAATAACTCCTTCTGGTTCATTTGATGCACTGATTCCAACGCTCCATTCATACCTGAATGCAGTAATATTTATTCTTTTCACAGTTTTCGAGGTAAAACTACATGTTCAATATTTTACATATATTTTTAATTAACGTTAGTTTTATTTTGCTGATAATGTTTACAAAATTAATTTAGTTTAAATAAAAATACCATTCAAGCAAATAAAAAATGATTATTTTGTGACCATGATACACATTATATTTCAAAATAATATTAAAGAAATTGGAATCGGGTAAATATTTTACACTTTAAGAGTCTGTTATATATTTATTGCTTATTCTAAGTTAACATAAAACAAATAAAGAGTTGTGAAAGTGGACATTGAAATTCAATTATTGTTTACAAATTAAAGCAAAATGAAAACAGAGGTGAAAAAATTGGATATAATTTTTTTTTTCACTCGACAAATTATTTTTAATTTTTATTTTTTTACTAACTTACTTGCGTGAAAGAATAGTTTTGCCTGTTCGACATATTTTTGGTTAATTATTGGATCATATTCTCAACCACTAATCACATTATAGCAATCGAGTGTTAAGTATGTACACAAGAAATTAACAAAGAAGGGTCACGTGTATAGATCTGGATATACAATACCAAATTAATGGGTGTAATAAATATTCTAGCTGCAAAACCCATTAATTATGCATCGATGTTTTATTCTATTTCCGAAATGAAACCACGTAAAACTATCCGATAAAATCAACATGGCTTTATCTGTGACTGTAATTAAAACATCACAAGACAATTCGCTATATTTACTCTAAAATTTGTGCACGAAAATGAGATTTACGCGTCAATTAGGCATCTTACAACATTAAACCCGCATAATAGAGCAAACATTGGGCTGAGAGTAGAACAATGTAATTAGTCTTTAGCCAATTAACAACTGAACAATTTATAATACTATTTTAAACAATCGCTATTCAGGGGACATGTACAGACATCAGTCTTTGTCTGTGTCGATAAAAAATATTTATAATTGTAATTACGATGGATCAATCCGTCAATAACTATGTTTATTTGTACTCTGTTTAGTAAGATGTACGGTACTTTAGACCGTCACCAGTAATTACACCAAGAAACCGACGATTTATGCAAAATACATGACCTAAACCATACAGTTAACTACCTTACAAGACAAAGACTTACTTCTAGACTATGAAATACATTTGTAGTTGGCTGGAATAGACGTAATCTAGAAAACCACCACCAGTAATTAGAAACTGTAAATTTACGGGAAAATATATGAATTAAAATATAACTTTCGTAACAGTCAAAGGCTTATTTCTAAGAATATAAAATATTTTGCCGGCATAAATGTAATGTACAGTAATCTACAAGATTGTCATCAGTAATTACAACAAGAAACTGAAAATTTACACAAGAATATACAAAATAACTAACCTACCAGATACGGGCTTACCATCAGGACTATGAAATATTTCGGTAACATAGACGTAATCTGCAAGACCATCACCAGTAATTACAAGAAGAAACTGTAAGTTTACATACAAAATATATGACATAACTATCCTACCAGACACGTGCTTACCATCAGGACTATGAAATATATTGCTAGCATAAGCATAATCTACAAGGCCGACACCACCAATTACGACAAGAAACTGTAAGTTTATGCAAACAATACATGACCTCAAATATATCTTACCAGACAAGAGCATTACACTAGGACTATGAAATATGTTACCAGCATCACATATACTTTTATTTATAGAGAAAATAACGTCGAATACTGTATTTATCAGCTTCATTGGCTAATTGTTCGAAAGATTGCTTTATTTCTTGTCGTAGTTGCGGCCAAAATTTTCAGTGCCATAGAAGCCCATACCATATACATGATATATAGCAGGTTTCTGTTAATAACATATTGCTGTCTCGACAAGGCTGAAATACCTCAATCTCAACTAGATCACACTACATTACGTATTTCTAACAAATTTATGGAGAAATATTTTATAACATCCAACAAATGTCCTTAGCTGATATTTGAGCATGATCTTCTGCATGAATTGTGATAATAAAATAATTGCAACTCAATCCATACGACAAAACAATAATCATTTTCGGTCGGCTGAGGGTATCAGCTTCTTCCATTAAGACGATTGATACTATTAATAGACTTAGTCGTTGTATATGTATGTGAGAGAAAAATTAGATTCTGTGTTCGTGAAATAATTACCGGAAGTGACGAATTATGTAATCAAACTGGTACATTTCAACATCTACCCAGAGAATGTTGCTTTAACAACTGTTGCGAGAAATACGCATATTAAATTTCTTCACAACATTTTAAAAAAGTGAAATCATGCCATTGCATGAAAGGTTAAATTTTAATTCCGATAAAATTATAAGTAAATCCACTTTAAATTTCATATTACTGGTAGAAAATGCCTAAAGTTTCAAATATATTTCCAACTAATTAATTGGAATACGTTCAGAAGTTCAGAAATTTAACTCCCAATTTATGTCAGAAGTAAATTCATGATTAAATTTTCGGTAAACTAAAGTGAGCACATAAAATAACAAGTTGAATGGAATTTATTAAGATGTACTAAATTTGAAGTGTTTTTTAATAAGTTTTACTGTACGGTGCAGAAACATGGAGGACAAATAAAAAGGTAGAGTAGAAAAATTCGAGGGTTTGAAGGGCGCTGCCTCAGGAGAATTGCAAACACCAGATGGCCAGAAGTAATATCAAACACTGAACTATCAGAAAGTACAGGAGTAAGGCACATTATCAACGAGACTAAGGGAAGAAAATGGAAATATATTGGCCATATGTTGAGAATGGAGAACAGCAGGCATGTAAAAATGTACTACAATGGACACCACCGGGGAAAAGAAAACAGGGAAGACCAAAGGGCACATGGAGAAGGAACGTCGAAGCAGAGATGAAAAGCATGGTTACACTTGGAATAAACTTGAGAGAATTGCAAAAGACAAGACAGGTTGGAGGACACTGGGTTGCATGTGTTCTGGAACACGAAGAAGACAAATTAGTAACTAAGTAAGTTTGAAAGAAAATCAACAGTAACTTCAATGTCAATTTTCAATTTCAAATTTACAGCAAATTTAATTTTAGTAAACCTATTTCATGACATGATATTTTTGATATTTTAAACGCTGCTGCGCTTAGCAACATAAGAGTTAACAACTGTCCCATTTCCACTATACATACATTTATTTTCTGTTACTCTTTGTCTTACACAAATTTTCAAAAGTTAACAGGATCATGCAACGCAAAACTGTAATTAAAGCACATCTTCTATGTCTGATCTAAAGCTGTTGTATCCCAACACTGTTTGATGCTGACTTTGTACATCTTTGACCTTTGAATTTTAATTATATAAATAGTATCATTTATTGTCGTGTAAGTGACATTCTATCGGCTATACTTCAAAGGTTATGACGGTGATTATGTATTGATTTGTATATCTACACATCAATTTTAATTATTAAATCGAAGATCAGAGTAAAGACACTTGAGTACATTTATTTCTTTCAAGGTTTTTAATTGAGAAGATATTATTAGTTATATTTATTCCTTAATCTGTGGTTAAGGTGCAAAAATTATCATATCAACAACAGGAATATCACGTAGTGAAAATTCTGCCATCCATTCACAAAAATGAAACTATAAAAACCATTATTCATACATACAGTAGAATTATAAAGTATGGAATCATTACACTTATTTGCACATCTGGTAAGAAAACCATCGTTTCTACTAATATCTTGGTTGGATCTGGATGGCCGAGAGTTTATGTCATTGAATCTCCTTTACAAGCCAAACGTCTTTATCTCAAGTTCGAATCCTGCTCGTATCGCTTCATGTAAGATTTTCGGGGTATTTCACCGGTTTATTTAGACAGGTGTCTGGGCTTTCCTCGCCTTTCGATATAGGCTAATTATTTCTGAAAGCCACGATAAATGAAAACTAAATTTAGTTTTACAAAGAAACTAGGCCCATTTTCCCCTGTATTTGTTTTACTTTTAAATTTCAAGTATTTTGACAAAACTCAAATTGTGTATAGCCAACACTTTAAAAAACAAATTTCATTACAAAACTTTCCATATCTTAGTTTTCTAGGAAGAAATGTCTGTGAAAGATGACCTTTGATCAATTTGTTGCGATTTTACACCATTTTTCAAAAATTTATTATGAAGGACCTTTATAACAAAAATGATTTGACTCTTAAATTTAAGAGAATACACGAACAAAGTTTCATACGAAAATTGCTGTTGGGTTTGAAGGTCCTTCGTACTGAATGATCACCTCAAAGACGTAAAATAGCACATTTCTATCGAAACACGCTCTTAAGATAATGTTTGAACAAGTACAACTTTTTACTACACCAATTCTGAGGAGCACAATTGATAAAACGTTGAAATACATATAACAGGCTAAGAATTGATGAGTTTTCAGTAATATTTGACTCTGGTTTAAAACTGCACCTAGAAATAAAGCAAATTCAGGAGAAGTTGGCTCTCCTCCTTTTAAGCGTACAATTGCCCTACATCCACGAGTTTGTTTTACTATTATTGCATTTTTTTGTAAATTCGACCATTTAAATTTAAATGGTTTCTTACATAACATATTTTAATCTCTGAAAACCATGCAAGATTCCAATCTGTTCTTGATAATTAACTGAGATAAGATACATAGCGTGTTTCTACAGACACTCTAATTAGGTCGAGGTATATTTCCAGTGGAATGTTTGACATAGCTGTCTCTTAATGTCTAATGTTTTGTCTTACTGCATCCTCATTAATTTATTTGAGCTGCTTGAATAGATTTCTTCATTAACTTTGCTTAAAAGAAATGTGCGATCAATCATGTAAAGATAACTCGTTTTCTCATAACTTCACAAATGTTCTCTCTCTTTGTTTATTGTGTCAATGTTACATTGTTTTTAATTTACTAAAATGTGGATCACAAGAGTTATTCTTTCACCTGCAGGATGACCATTAGTTGTACAAATTGCAATTGTGATAAGAGGTATACATGAAAAGTTTTAATGGTTGATAATTCGTTACGAACTTAAGACATGCGAATTAAAAGTACCTAATCAGACATCAGAGGTAATAGTACGCGTCTGGTTTTTTTGTTTTTGTTTTTTTTTTCAATTCGATTTGGTAATAAGTGGGACACAGGTATACTTTTATTGATAGCGGCAACAGACAAACTACCCAAACTGTCATGTGGGGACTTTGATACGGTTCATTCTATCCGTCTATTTATATCTGTGTATGTACCTTTTGGATGTCATTGTCATGTCTGCTCTGTAACATAGTGACTAGTTATTTGTCGGACAAAAGTGCAAGATGTAGTCAGGCCATGGAAGTATTATATAATATTTTCCATAGTCAGACAATATTAGGCTTGCAATATACAGCCTTTGCAGCAAACGTTTAACGTCAATACAACATGGTCTCAAGGCTGTAGCAAAGTTATATCGTAATGCACATTTGTACTACGTTGTTTCAACGTAAAAATCCAAAGTTAGGGGACAACCATTTGATTTTCGGGGGTGGGGGCTTGGGATTTTTGTGGATAAAATTATTTATTTTCAACTGTTTCGCCGTTAAATTATTTTTTTTCGACGAAGCCAAGGAAAAATTATTTATTTCCATATACGTCATGATGAAGTGAAATTGAGGCCAATAAATTATTTTTTTCCTTCAGTGCGAGGATCAAATTATTTATTTTCATGAAAATCAGTATCAAAATATTTATTTACAAAATCTTCCAAGCCCCACGTAATGTCATATTGACGTGCTGTGGCTCAGTCATATCTACGTTAAGTCGTCGCATCCTTACTTTATGTCGTTTCGTCTTTTCTTTATGTGTTTCCACATTTTTATGTAATGCAGTTTCGCTGTACGATTTACGTTATGTAGTTATATCTTTACATTATGTGTTATGTAGTCTTGTCTTTACATATACAAGCTGCGACCTCCCAAGACAGTTTTGGCACTCCATGCAAAACGTTGTCTCAACACTACATTGCACTGGTGTTTTTCCAATGTAAAATAACGCCACTGAAAAAAAAAACATAATCACAAAACGAAACCAACATTAAAGACCACCATTTACTGGATATCACGAAAGTCGACATGCAAATATTTTCGCCCGTTATTTTGCCCTAATCAAAATTCCGAAACTTTCGGTACAGACTACAAGTTTTAGAGTATTACTTTTACAGTAACTTTCCAAGTTTCTACCGCTAATAGTGTAAGAGAACTTCTTGGACAATCGATTTTTTTTCGTTTTTGGACCCCCGCCTTAGAGGTGATACGAAAATTCCGAAATAACTGGCTATGTTGTCATATATAATGTTATTCGTGATGCAATGTTCAGCTTTTAATGATGAATAGTTTAGAAGATTTCATCATTTTTTGGTATCACGAAAGATTAGTAGGCAAAGATACTTAGTATAACACACATGAAGAAAGATTCGTGAGAACTGTGCTTTTTTTCTCTGTTTTCAGTCCGTAGTTTTCCCTATTGGATTATATTGAAATATTAATAAAGTTTGAAGTTACTATCTTTTACAATCTCTGAGATTTCATGGTTACGTACTGACAAACTGCATTACAATATTTCCCCTGATTTCACCAAGCGGGGGATAATAATAGGTGTGGCTATGGACATTAAATAGTTGCTGGAGACAATTGCCTTATATTGTTGCTAGGCAATATGAACAATAAAAGGTAGTATTCGGTATTTCAAGAAATGCAACATAGAGTTGTAGTAACGCTACCATATATTGTCAACAGCTAGAATAAAACATTGCATTAGGTGTTGAAATGCACAAAGAAACGTCATTGCATTACAAAGAATATTAATCAAATGTCCGTTGCTAAGGCGATCAGAC
>JAOXYJ010192536.1:0-17055 GCA_028566555.1 Lithophaga nigra
TCTTAGTAGAGGACCTTCTAGTCATTATTCCTACAAAGTTTCAAAACATTTGGCCTTGTAGTTTCAGAGGAGAAGATTTTTGAAAATCAGAATCAAGAATTGCCGCTGGCGGCCATGTTGGTTGACCAAATCAACAGGAAATGAGAAAATTTTGTAGACGATCTTCCACACATGTACATCATTTATGCAAAGTTTGACTGGAACAGATTGATCAGTTTCAGAGAAGAAGGTTAAAATGCAATTTTTCATAGAGTTCAATGTAAAACTATGTGCTGCTGTTGCTGTCATGTTAGCTGCCCCATCAATACGAAATGAGGAATCTTCGTAATGGACATTCCAGTCATTATTCCTAAGTTTCAAAACGAAGTTTCAGAGGAGAAGATTTTTGAAAATCGGTCAATCAGAAACAAGAGTTGCCTCTGGTGGCAATGTCAGTTTTCCGATCAATACGAAAGGAGGAAAGTTTGTAGAGGACCTTCCACACATCATTCATGCAAAGTTTGACTGGAATTGAAGGAGCAGTTTTAGAGAAGGTTAAAATGTAATTTTCTATAGAGTTCCATGTAAACCTATGTGCCGCAGTTGCCACCATTTTAGCCACCCGATCAATACGAAACGTGGAATCTTTGTAGATGACATTCCAGTTATCATTCCTGTAAAGTTTCAAAACATTTGGCCGTGTAGTTTCCGAGAAGATTTTTGAAAATCGACTAATCAGAAACAAGAATTGCCTCTGGCGACAATGTCAGTTGACCAATCAGCACGAAACGAACAGAATTGTAGAGAACCTTCCATACATCATTTTTGCAAAGTTTGACTGGAAATGGTCGAGAAGTTTTAGGGAAGAAGGTTAAAGTGCAATTTCCCATAGAGTTCAATGTAAAATTATGTGTCGCCATGTAAGGGAGCAACCATTTGATATTTATGGGGGGAGGCTCAAATTTGTCAAGAAAAAAAAAGGCAGGATGGTAATATTCCAGGATTCAAATAGTGTTGAAAATTGTAAAAAAAAAAATCCAGGCGCGCTTGCGCGCCGAAAAAAAAGGCAGGATCGAAAATGTTGCGACAAAAAAGAGGCAGAATCCAAAGTTACTTCCATGCCCCCCATAAAAATCAAATGGTTGCTCCCTAAGTCAATTTCTGAATCAAAGAAAGTCCATATGAAAAAGCATTGCCAGATGAATGCGTAAAAGAAACGACACGATAAGACATACCTGATGGGATGCTTTAATTTATCTCGCAATTACTTTTTAGAATCATACAATACAATGCTTCACGGCATAGAGTAATAATAAGCCATATAAAAGCTTTATCTGATCACCTGCTTGGTGGTTGCACACAATATTGTGGGCAACATGATTTCCTCCCCTTTTTACACGTACAACTATAAAATTGTTCTTATACGTACACGCAAGATGTACATGTAGCTCCACACTATGACTTAATGGTGTTTCAGTATAGATATTGTAAGTAGAACAAATAAACCGTTTCTTATGATCACTTCTCTTTGGAGTAAATGTGTATGACAGATTGGAAGGTCCCCCACTAATCAGACGTTCTTCATTTGTTGTCCAGATTATTGTTTCATTGGGAGGCATGCCGCTAATTACTTTACACGTGATTGTCATATCAACCCCTTCAATTGCATTCAGCGTTTGCGCGTCCATTTCTCCCTCTATTGTGATGTTTTGTGGCTGTTCTAAAACAATAAGAATAAAAACAAGTTTACAATTTTTCCTGAAACATTGACTGATCAATGTTAAAAAAATAATGTGTAATGTATTTGGGGTACAGGTTTAAAACTCGGTTTTCTAACACATTTATGATTTTCATTTCAATAGGATAAACATTTTAAAAATATAAGCATCGGTAAGATATGGACCTGATATATCATAAATATGTTTGTTTTGCTTTTAATGTGCTTTTTCGCTAATGACAGAAAGAACAGATATTTATGGACACAATGCTGCACTGATCAAATCCTCAGTTATTTTCTAATCCCATAAAATTATGTTCTCTCAAATATTTGTACTAAGTCGGATATTCCAACATAAATTGGCTGTATCTATAATTATAAATCAAAAAAAAATTTAAAACTCGTAATCAAGTGTTTTCAGTCTGAAGGCGTCATTTACATCTTCTAGTTGTTCCTTTCAGGAAAATGAAAAATACTCACGTATTAGATAAACTGAGATTGTATATCTCACAGTTCTTTTTCCTTTAGTTATTAAACAACTGTACATACCGATGTCCTGCCTTGTGAAGTTGGTAATATGCATGTTGTAATTTTGTTCCAATTTTATTCTTTTTCTTACTGACATATTAAGTTGCGGATTGACTTTCAGATCAATGGAGTAAATATTCCACAAATCATTTGCATCTGTTTTATACCAAATTACTGGAGTTTCAGCTTTGTCAAATGGATAAATCAAAACCACTGTAGCACCTTCTTTGGCGTATATCTTGTCATCATATCTTGTCAAGGCCACTAAAATAAATAAACGACTTTTATATCAGACTTACCATGCACTTATTTGAATTGCATTTAAAAGTTGTGAATAAATAGTAGCTTAATGTTCCGATTATTCCATTGAATTCTAGCTTGAAAAATAATGTAGTTAAAAAAATATTTATCAGTACTTACGTTAATAATGTTTGCAAAAATGGCCAGTTTATGTAAGATAGTACAAACAATCTATGATACCAAATTTAGTACACAATATGCGCATTCCGACAAACAATGTCTCATCAGTTGTGCTCGAGGCCAAAAAATATGGAAAACCAAAACAATATCCAAAAGGTTGTAGAGCAGGAATAAATGCCAAAACTACCAAAACCACCTGAGGACAGAGCTATGCACGAGGGAGATACTCCTTAGTTTCCTAAAATTTTGCATATTTTAATATGGTAAATTTAAAATTACATGTATCAGTTTCATGCCAGTACCGAAATACTGGCAACTGGGCTGATGGTGCCCTCGGGGACAAAAACAAGCTGATTTTTTTATATAGTACTAACAAATTTCAACTTTTCAGATCTTGCATTTACCTTGCATTCACTGTGCAAATATAATCATATTGCGGCCACACTGCAATCACTCGGTGGTCAAGTTTGAGCTCATTGAGTCCCATCAAATAATCAATGATTGCAACCCACCTAGCGCAATCATTAATTAAATATGATGAGTTCAGTAATCGTACTGGTGTACTCAGTGATTTTAACGATGCTATCAGATCGCTGACTGCAGCTGAATGTATGATGTTTGATCTCGTAGCAATGAAAAAAAATGGAACCAGAACGGAATTACTTATTAGGTACTAAGAACTTTTCTCGTAGCAATAAAACAATTACTAGTTAGGAACTAGAATCGCAAAATCTCCTCACAAGCTTAATTTCTTGTCAGAAAACCTAGTTCTTGTTAAGAAACAATTCTGATAGTAACAAACAAAAATGGATCAAAAACGGGATTTTTAATTACTTTAAGAAATAAATTTAGTATAAACACGCACAAAAACATGACAAATGGATCTCGAAATATATTATTATTTAGAAGCGAGAAACCTTGTTTCTCGATGAGAACCAATTCTCGCAAAAATGTAAAAATAGGATTCCAATCGGGATTACTAGTTAGGAAAGAGACACTCTGTCGAACAAACCTAGTCGACATAATTAATTTCCGCAGATGATAAAAAAAGGGATCTTGGACGGAATTAATAGTTGAACAGTAACCTAGTTTGTCGTCGGAAAACTGTGTTTCTCGGCGAGAATCAATTCTCGTACAAATGAAAAAAAATAGATCAGCGACGTACGAAACCAATTTTACACTGGAAATTCAAAGAAGAGTAATAAAGACAAAAACACCTAAGCTTGAAGCCAAATCCATCTATGAATATCTTTACACGAGTGAGATATACATTAGTTTCAGTGTAATTTACAAGATTTCAGTCACTGGAAAGCAGAAGTGACATTTACTTCCATATTAGCTTCATGGTTTTAATAAGAATAATTTTCGAATGATAATATTTTGATAATTGATCTTTTAATTGCCATATTATTTCAATGTCAGTAATGATGACCTTGAAAATATAATAAAATGTAAAAATTACTAAAAACGGTGATATCAAACAATATATTAGGTCTTTTTAATTATTTGGTCAACAGCGAAACATCTGACCAGCAAGATATTTTTACAAATGGTGAGTCTTGATATGTATTAAAACTGCACAAAAAATCAGTTCAGGTTAAAGGTTGCGTTGTTCACCATACATGCCAAAAATAATGGACTTTTGGGGCGTAGCAAATTTTGGTGATATTAGACCTTTCGGGGCTTAAATCACCTTGAAAACTTTCTAAAAAGTTCAGATACTGATCTAATTCAGTGTTAGAAAGGAATTAGTCACAGAAAATTTTATACGAGTTTTTTGGGGCCAATGTGGGCCTTAACGAACCGCTCCTTTCAAAATGTGTCGAATAAATATCGGGGTCATCATTTCTATCCAAGCATCAGATATGCAGACCCTAATGCATTTAATCATTTTTATATTAACTTGAATTCTCTCGTCACTGTATTATTCTAGAACTTTGGATGTCCAATTATTCTCGATTACATTCATACTGTAAAGGTGGAGACTTTGGTTTTACTTTCTTCACAAGTTTATTCATTGGTTTACAAATGTTTGAAACTTGCAATGTAAGCCTAAAATGTATTGTCCTTATAAACACAAATTAGTCAAAACAACTACGCACTGTGCAAAGAGTCATTTAATGCAAATTAACTACAGTCACTGTCCCAGAACTCGGTAATTACACGAGTTTCGAGTTGTTGCTTCATCGGAAAAATTCTGTAATTCCGTGTCATTTGATGACGTTATATACCAGTTAGTGGAATGTTCAAAGAGGACTTTTCCGTTATCTGGTTCCCACCACTTGAACCAGGGTCTGGTACCCTAACTTTTCTTAGCTTACAACAGGAGACAACCATGAACGAACAAATTTTCCGGTTCGAACAGGAAAAGGCCTGATTACTTACGCCGTAGAGATGAAGGAGAATAATTCAATTCAATTTCTATGATTGATTGATTGATTGTTCTTTGTCCAGCGTCAAATTTATATGCATATTCAGGACGAGAACAAATTACCAATATGTCAATTGCGAGTGGTACGTAGGTTACAAGACTAAATTTTTCATCCCTAGCCACCCTGTCCCCTTGTTTCAGTTACAATCAATTGGTGTTTTCCAGTCCAGTCTTCATCTGCAGAGTCACAAGGAGGTCTCCACTTACGCTTACGAACACCACTATTCTTATAATAACATACTGGCACTGAAGAAACTTCATCTTCCGGAAAAGCCTATAGAAAAATAGTTGAGAGAGTACAATCCTCTTCCAGCTCATAGGAAGATTCTCTTCATAGAATGTCGGAAATCAAAGGGAAATTACTTTAGAAGAATGAACACTGTTTTCATGAAAGTCCGAAAATGCTTGGATATCACTGAACTTAAGACCAGAACTAAGTACATCAAAATGATCTGTATGCCTATTAAAACTGCCAGACTCAAATGAAGAATACACAGAAAGATCAGAGTCTTAAAAAGAAGACACCACAGAATCATCAACAAAGTCCCTGTTTTGAACAAAAGGCGACACATCGTCATGTAAAAAAAATCGGGGGTTCCGGAAACTCACTTTCGAGTAAAGAGTGACCCTGATTCATCTCATCAAGAGTCGACTGCATGAAAGTGTCAGGCTAATCGTACTGAAAGTCAGATTTCTCAGCACTAGAACCTTCTGTCTGATTTTGGATAGCTTTAGGAACCATTGCACTAGTGACTGCACAAAAAAGTAAATAAATCAGAAAATCCCTGCTCAGTAGGATCAATAATATAAGTCACAACTAGTTTAGACCGGATTAGCCACCACTTTATAACCAGTTAGGTTCTTCCCTAATAATAAATGAACACCTTCGAATGGAAGTGAAGGTAACTCCCAAAGTTACACCGCCAGAAGCTAAGTCTGATTTCAAGTTAACACAATAGAGAGGGTACAAATCCACAGTCTACGCCTGAAATTAATACATGCTACCAGAATAGAAGTCGTCAGTAAACGATAGCCTTTCAGCTAGTATTAAAAAAGGCTTTTACTGGGCATCTTTCGGTAAAGAAACAAGACCTTCAGAAATGAAAGGCCGATATACCGCATTAATAGTATCAGACTGGCAAGTCTCCTTAGACATATTCTGTTGAAATAAAGAAGGATTACCGGTATCTGTTTTGACAAAAGACTGAGGGGTGGATCTAATGGAAATCAACAAACTGATTGTCTTTCTTTTGTTCTTTTTAGAATACGACAGTCTGAAATTAGATAACCCCTTTTCTAACAGGTATTTTATGTTGTGCCAGTAACTTTATCTTGTCATTTGGGTTCAAAAGTTTTATTACCAGAATTGTAAGTTTTATGCGTCCTATCCTTAGAACTGTTTTCATGTAATTTATCCTTGATCTGCACCTAGAAATTGACAATGAGGGCCGGTTGAAAACAAAACTTTACGACAAAAGAGATGATTTTGACTTTCCCATTCTGAACTTTCCATTTATGTGTAGCAACATTCAAGCAGCACCTGCAAATGGAGTTTATATACCTCAGCTTACACGATATTCCAGAGCTTGTGCTTCCTATCAGGATTTCTTTGATAAAGGGTTGCTGCTTACAAGAAAGCTACTGAACCAAGGGTTCCTGATGGTAAAGTTGAAGTTATCACTTCGAACATTTTATTGTCGCTACCACAACTTGACGTTTGTCGTAATCACAGTCCCGTCCTACCAACGAATGTGCTTATTACCGGATTTTAACAGGAGCAGCAGGTGCCACTAGCGGAACAGGAGATGCTTACTCTTTCGGAGCACCTGATCTCACCCCCGGTTTCAGTGGGGTTCCTATTGCTCTGTCTTCAGTTTTCAGTGTTATGTTTTGTAATCAGTGTTTGTCTTTGTGTCCTTGTTTGGCCAAACGTTGTATGTTCTTTTTGAGAGCTTCTTGCTCAGTATATCATGGGTCTTGTTTCAGTTTCTTAAGTTTCTTTACCATTTTTATATACATATACACACAAAATATTCCTCTATGTAGTTCCATCTAAAGAGCATTGTGATAATAAATTGGTACAGATTGAATGCTTATACCTTATTTATTCTACATAAGGTTTACATACACCGAAAAATATTGCAATAAAACCATCTGATAGAGAATTTACTTTTAGATGTATGAATATAAAAAAGTAGTCTCACTTGTAACTAATATATAAAAAAGTAGTCCCACTTGCAATAATATCACTATTGGTCTAAGGGAGACAACTCTGACAAACAAGAATGGCAATTTTCAAATGCATAATTCATTTGAATGGCTTAAATAATTATGTTGACTAAGAAGTGTATAATACAAACATTTCTGAGGACAGTGATAGGAAAACTTGAAATTATGGTCTTGGACATTTAAATTTAATTACATAAAGTTCAAAAATAACAGTAAAAATAGTGAATTAGGTACAATCGTTTTGAAATGAGATTTGATAAAAGTCACCAGTTTTATTGTTACGAATGGAAAAACCATTTTATCTCAATTAAAATCTAGTAAAACAGTTTTCTCTGCGGGGTTACAGGTGGGATCCTAAGTTCCTTGGTGGTTAATGTCCTTAATTCATAGCACCTTGTTTGCCCACTTCTTGTATTATGGTTTCTAGACACTTACCAAGGTTGAGTTTCACCAGTTCAGCTGGATACAAGTGAGGCTGTCCAGACTTTCATCCCACTTTAAGTCTGGTAGTCACAATATAGTTGGAAAAATGCTGAAAGTGATAATATACCAGATTTGAAGGTTTAAATATAGATTTGAGAGGAAGCTCGCATCAGCACTTTCGTGCTTTGATTGATTTACGGTTTCTGGCTGCCCCTTTGATCTTTTCGAATTTACTTTTTTCACCATTAAAATTATTCGAAAATGAACTTTGTGAATTTTTGTCAGCCAATTTTTTTGTGAGAGATAATATTAATCTGCTATTTTACTAGCTTTAGTTAAGTTTCTAACCATTTGTTCAGTACTATAATTCTCGGGTGTACACGGTTTTTAAATTCTGCAATTAAAATCAGTTGTTTAAACTATAATAGTTGTTATTTATTTCTCACTAGAGCACCGTCTTTCAAATAATTTTTCCTTCTCCCTAGAACATTCCACATGGGTTTTGTCTTTTTCCCTTTTATAAGTTTTTAGTCCCGTTTTGATTTTTGTGTTTTCTGTGTTTTGGCTTTCCAAACTTCATACGCAGTAAGATTGGTTTATGTGATTTTGAGTTCTAAACTTTTGCATGTGAGCTTCTGGAATAAATTGATAAGCCTAGCGAATTTTTCCTTTTACTGTTTCAAAGTTAGAAGGTTGATCGGGAGTGAGTGCTATATATACTTCAAAGGCTTTACCTTTTAAAACACTTTGTAGCAGAATTGTGTATTTATCCTGGGGCCAATTTAAATCTTTAGAAAATTTTTTCAAATTATAAAAAATATTTATCCACCTCTTTATCCGAAAAGGGAGGTAAAAATCTAACATGTTGGATTACATCTAAATGTTCTACATGTTGTATTTTTTTCTCTTTCTAATTTTCCCTGGGTATCTTTTTTTTTGTTCTTATTATTAAACTTTTAACTTTCTAAATTTTTTTATTTTCCCGTATTTGTAATTTTCCTGCTGTGATTGTATTTTTTCCTATTCCATTTGTATTACTATTTTTTTTTTTTTTTTTTTTGCTTAATTATCATTTCAGCTTCTAATTTTAATTTTTCTATTTCTATTTGTGTTTCCTCGCCACTTAATTGCTCTAGACATTCTTCACTTAAGATATCTTTATTTACCAAAGCAAATACAGTTTCCTCTCTGAGTTGACTTTTCTCATACGTCTGTTAGCTTTGGTTTTGTATTTTCGGCAGTAGGAAAAAGTTCTTCTCTTTTACATTCAAAGAGGAGGTCGACATTTGGTTTAGCCAGAAACCATCAATCTTACTCTTTGTTTCCATTTTTGGTACACAGTTTCTTGATCGATAGAACAGCTAAACAATAAAATGTTTAGTTAAACTTTTGAAATAATTTTACAAGGTAAAGACGCAAATATTTTCAACAATTTTCAAAATTGCTAGATCAGGGACAAGCCCCAATTTGTCACCAATTAGTGTAAGAAGAATTGGAGCAAAAAAAACAGCTAACTTTAACACAAGTCTGTGTAATATTACAAAACAATTTTAATAACTTATAAAGTTGAATTAATTGCACAGATACAAACTGTATATACAATAACAAATTTATTTACAGATAGTCCGAAAACTAATAAAATCCAATTTTTGTTTTAAGTTCACAAATAAATATTACTGCCTTTAATTCCCGGTAAGCTAGAAATATGTTTATTGTAACTTAATTTTGTCCATGAAAAAAGTCAGACAGCCAAACGGTAAATTCAACGATAAGATACTTGAAATAGCTGGGTGACTTTGATCCAATTACAATGTAACTAAACCCAAACTGCTTGACTGACAATGTAACAGAGAACTCTTTCAGCAGTGTATTCTTTCCTTTTAAATATTTATCACTAGGGTACCATTTCCATGACATAATTACACTAGCGTGGTTCTTCCGGCAGAAGAAACACACTAGGCAGAAATACACTAGTGTACTCTTGTACCCGGAGTCTGCACACCGGAAAGAAAGTATACTTACAACAAAATCGTCGTAATTATATAACACCAAAGAATTGACTCAAAACAGAAAGTTATGATCTAAGATAATCTGTTTATAATATTCTTATTGTTTCTTAACTTCAACCTTCCAGAAATTATCCTATATTACTTTTACATAACTGTTAACAAAACAATAAGCACATGGTGGATCGTGTTGAAAACGAAAGTAGAAAGATGAAAGGGGAACCATAACATTTTGAAAAGTGGATCAAAATAACTTCCCAACTAAATACTGAATGGTATTTAGTTTTCTTCGAAAAGAATAAAATAACAACCCCACAGCTGGGCGGGCGTTTTAAAATTTCATTTTTCTATCATATTTTTGTTTGATTTGAATTTTTCCAACCTCTTATCACTTGTGCTTTCCTCTATACTTCTACTGCTGTAAAATTATTATGTGTATTCTTGATTCTTTTCTCTGTTTATTCTAGATACTAGTATTTCCCCATTTAACGTTCCAAATTTTTTGTTCGTCCGCATAGGTATGGTTACCTATGTAGAGTATCATCCACGGATTATTATGTAATCTGTATTATGAACATTTAAGATGAAGATCGGCATCTCAGGCGATCACGAAATGATCGAATTCTGAAGACATAAATAATTGGGTCAATGAGTGGATTAAGAAATATAAATAGATCAGATATTGCTAAAGCTCTTAAAAGATTGGTATTGGAGGGATAACGAACTACAGCAAGGCCAAGAATGACCTTTGGTAAAACTGCAAACAACATTACCATAATAAGAAGTCCTAATGTAATCGTCATTTTCCAAACTCGTTGCAATCCAGTTTTCGAAATTTCCCCCTTCGCATTTTGAAAAACGGAGGTTTTCGCTGTGACTTGTACAGATTCATTATTTGAATTTGTTGGATAACCACTTTGTACTCTTGACATAGTTTGTAAATCAACTTGACCTTGTCGCCTGTCAGGTACACCTTGTCCAGAAGCAGGATGAATACGCCTCCATGTTTTGTAGATCCGGACAATAACTCCAATATAAATAGTAACTATTGCAACAACTATAAATAGATATACAGGCTGAATTATCTGCAAAATAGTATTTCTGTGCCTTCCAAAGGTGACATTAACAGAACACGACTCCGACCATATATTGCCATACGCGAAACATACTGGAAACACGAATACACTACAAAATAAAAATAACATAACTGTCATGGCAACGACTGATGTATTCTGGCATGGGTTTCTCACTGTTGGAAATGTCGAAATGGCTCTCTCTAAACAAATCCACAACGTCTGGAGCAGAGAAAACAAAATAGTTGTGGACGTCAACGCAACTGTTATGAAGCAAAATGGTGGCAAACCGTTTCCGGTCATACTAAAAAGAATAGTATGAAAGCTCAAAGCCGCAGCTAATAATCCTGTTGTAGCATCACTAATACTTAAACATATTGTCAGTACATTGAAACGTTTCTCTTTGAGTTTCTTTTCTTTGACTAAGACTACGAGACAGCTTATGTTCAACAAAGAAATTGCAGCTGCTAAAACTAAAAGTATCCATGTAGATATAGGAAGACTATCCTCATTACTTGTTGATGACAATGTCAAGTTTGAAATTTTCGTTATGTTTAAGCTCGATAAGGTTGACATATCTAAACGCATATTTGTTTATATAATTCCTTTTTGTAAAACGATCTTGTCAGTCATCGCTTCAAATTCATTTGACCGATATTTTCTGTTATTTGCTCTGAATTAATCCCTGTAGATCTCTGTTGAAACGTATCAATTCTTTTTTTACGACAGAAATGTCGTTTATTCCTATGTCATTAATTTTCCGTGACATATATTGAAATGATGATAAAATGCATTAATGTTCCATATATTACCTAATACTTCCATAATGGTGTTTTTATTTTATCGGTTTTAATTTTCTGTAAAAATACAATGAAATACAAATTTTAGACTTATTATCTAGTAAGCAGATGATGTTTACTAATGGGAAAAGAAGTGAAAGACAGACATCAATTCCAATAGGAGATTAAAACATATGATGCACATCGTAATGGATGTTTTGTTTTGTGATCAAATTGAATACTAAGACCCTCTTATCCTTCTACTTATTATCATCAGCATTTCATACTTTTTTGTTCTACTATCATCAAAGAGGTAATCTTAAAGTTTTTAGTTCCAAGCAATTTATATTGGTTGCGCAAGGATATTTTATGGTTATATATACATATACGTATGCGTTCGTCATATATGACAAAGAAAATTATCAACTGATAAAGTATCATGCAACATTAATGTCTTCAAACCACATTAAGCGCAAAATAGAAATGTTCAGCTAGGTTACTAAATATAGCCTAAAGCATAATATGTTCATGTTTTAACTGTGCAGACCGAACAACAAGAATAATGGATGTTTTAGAAAAGGGTAGATAAAAACGAACATTAGTTACTACAAATGAAGGGTTAAATAAAACCACAGTTGGGATTACACGAAATAACACCAAAGAATAAATAAAAACATAACTGATTGAAGAAGTCCAGGTAGCCATACTTCTATACCCAAGCTACCCTTGGGGGTACTGCTTTGAGGAAAGACTATAAGAAATAAGATTTCTGTTTTAGAAAAAACAGAGGATTTCCTTTAATTTTCAATGATTTATACGGAAGTTAACTTCTAAAAATATACGGAAGGTTATTATTCAAGGCGGGCTTTAGAGAGTAGATGTTAAATATATTACATGTGTATTATGAAACAGTAAGAATTAAATACAGGCAACGCGAACTCCCGTAAAATTCTATTGAGACCAACTCTCCCAGGAGTCTAAATAGATGTCTTCTCAACCGACGGTACTCTTTCTGTAGATTCAGTTTAGAAGGGGCATATATGCGTTACCCTTAGCCATACGTATGGCCAAATTCTGGATACATTTAGTGTTTAGGTTCGGATACTAAGCGTTGTAGAATAACGAATTTTGATCGATTGGGGCACTTTGCATAGCACGCAATGTTTCTGCAACAAATGGATCACCACGGCCTAAATTTTATGGTTGAATACTTTGATTGTTTTGCTTTTCAGTCATTCTTAGGTACTACGCATAGTAGAGTAATGTAATTTGATCAGTGGGTACATTTTGTATACCTTATAATGTTTCTCAAACAGCTTGTCGCACTGAATGTTTCTGCAAATATTGAGTCACCGCAAATTTTAGGAGACTTTGGTGAAGTTTTAACTATTGGTGTATTTCTTGAATATTAAATATGGAAGAGTAATTAAAAATTTTGATCAGTGATCAATTTGGATAACACTGAATATTTCTGAAACAAGTGTCACTTTACACTTGAGTGGCCTTTGATGTTTACGTTTAGATCCATTTCTTGCGTACTACGTATGGTAGTGTAATGAAACTTAATCAAGTAATATTTCTGCAACTTGGGTCATGACCTACAGTTTATGATTGAGTGACATTATTAAATTTGCGTTTAGGTCCATTTCGCAAATACTAAGCATCTTAGAGTAAGGAAACTTAGCCATTGGAATTATCTTCATAGCAATGAATATTTCTGCAACAACTGGATCACGCTGACTTATATTTTACACTTGAGTGATTTTAGTTACGTTTGCATGTAAGAATCTTTCTTCGGTAATAAGCATGGTAGTGTAATGACGGTCGATCAGAAATACATCTTGTATAGCACTGAATTTGTCGGCAACAATTTTTGTCACCACAACCTACATTTTACACTCGACTGACCTAGGTTATGCTACCATTTAGGTCCCTTTCTTTGGTATTAAGAAATGTAGAGTAATAGAATTTGATCAGTGGATGCATCTTGCATAGCACTGAATGTTCCTGCAACGAGTGGTCATGACCACATGACACTGGGCCCGTGTATGCATCTTGCATAGGGTTGATTGACAAATGGATGCGTTTTGCATGAGACTAACTTTATCGGTAGATGCATCTTGCATGTAGCGGAATGTTTCTGCACAGATTTAGGTCAAACTTGTATGTTTGTGCGACTTTAATTTTGAATTTAGGTTTGAATAGTAAAACAAAGGTAGCATTGAAATTCAAGATTAAACAGGATAAGATGTTCTGCAGACTTTAAATAAAGCTTCGAAGTTTATTTTCGTCTATTACCCGAAATAGTGAAAATACTGGATACCATATCAGAATAAAACATTTGTTGGTATCCGTAACTTATCACAGTGTTTCTTAAAGCTTTATAAAATTCCAGTACAGTTCCGTAGATATGCCGAACCATTCACAGATGCTGAAAACTGCAGACGTGAATGAACATTGGATTATCTTCTCTCGTGCGATCGCCACAAGAACTCCGTAGAGGCGCATTTAAGAAGCATGGCAACAACTTCACACTTCTATCAGCCATATGGTTGCTAGACATGTACACCAGATTTGATGTTTTATATTCTTCGGACATTATACAAATTTAGTTAGTTCTGATCACATTTCACTTTAAATCACCTTCAGAACTGCCAGCAAAATTCAGCAAAATATGTCAGCCTGACATGTTCTAGTTTTCACATAGGATTGTCATAATTGTCAATATTTTTATCATAAAGACTAAAATAATTAAATAATTACGACCGTGGTTCAAAAGTACAAATGTATCTATTTCGCTTTAATTATTTTTTATGTGTTCTCGTTTTCTGTTTTATCTATGCTCTGTAATACGTTATTAGAACTGATAAACTGATATCTGCAGATGTATTCTGTCTTTATTATCAGAAACGATAATAGAAAAGACATTTAATGAAAGTACATCACAATAAATTGAAATAGCAATTCCCTGAAAAGATAACGATGAAGATTGATAAGCCGGTGCTTGTTTCATTTTAACGGAAGAACATAATGGCCTCTGTTTTCTCTTAGACTTTAATAAAAATCAAACACGCTTTACGTTAACCGATTTGTTATTATATCAAGAAATAAAATAGATATTCTCTACGGCAATTACAATCAAAATCACCATGCACTTGACCTCGGCTATTCAATTTACATTTTACCGACATACTTACTATTCCTGAGAAAACTGAAAACGTGAATATTATGGAGTCTATTACCGGGGATGAAACTTTATGTACATGTTTGTATATATGAAATATAGCTTGAAAGTGTTTTGACAGTGCTGAAACGATTTCAACTATAGTAATTTAAGAATTAATATTGTAGTACAATGTTTTCGGCATTCTGCAAACAGCAAATACCTTCGTCGTATAGACAATATATGCATAACAGAAATTTTGAAGGGAAGTATCAATTTACCAGTGGCTTGATTAATATCTTTCAACTCTCCCCTGTACTATTTCTTACCTCAAAGTATATTTTTATCAAGTGGACATACGGCGAACGATTCCAGAAATTATGTGGTTATTTGAAAATTTTGGTTATCATGTAAAAATACTTTGGTCAACGTTAAGTACAAGACATGTTGAAGCTTTCAACATTATAAAAGCAGCTGTAGAATATAGACTTCTACATATATATGTATTTACTTACTCTTGTCAGTCTGTAGTTAGATTTAATGATTGTCATATATACTTAAGGAGACCTTTAATGCTTCTTGTAGCATTGTACCAAGTAGTCAGGAGTAAATGTTGAAAGACAACACTATGTCAGGCAAATGGCTTGAAAAAAAGCTTATCTATCATCTTGTTACATACAAAACCAGGATATGTCCAGCTAGGATATTACAGAAACAATATAATACTACGGTTCTAATTTGCACTTTGAAAAACGGCCGACCTTCTATAATGATTTTCCATTGGTCTAAAAAAAGAATTTTGTTATAATTGTAACATACACGTTGCTACATATGGTGCCTAAATTTTATGCGCGATCATGCTTTAATAATTCGCGCGTAAACAATGTAAATAACTTTCATGCAATGTCCGCAAAACTTGTGTTCTAAGTGTGATTGGTCGGTGAAAATAAAGTAGTTTGTCCGTTCTATCCGGCCTAATAATTCTATAATGTCGATATTTCTTTTCACATTAGTATTTCATCTGTGGAACTGTATTTATGTAACAAGGGCACCGCAAAGCGGAGCATCCCCTAGCAACTTAACATGCTGTGACCTTTACCTTTGAAAATTAATAGACTTCATGCCCTTTTCATAACAAACAAATATATCACGTTTGGTGGGGATATTCTGAAAGACGTACGGTCTACTGTGTTTACAAGAGTACAGGAGTATTATGGACGGAATGACAGTTTATTCTATTATGTAATGCTGTTACCTTGACCTTTGACCTGTGAACTTGAAAATTGATAGGCTTCGTGCCGTCTTCATAATAAACTGATATGATACAATATTTGGTGGGTATATCCTGAAAGACTTACAGCCTATTGTGTCTACAAGAGTGTTACGGATGGACGGACGGAAGGACGGATTGACACACGGACAGTCGCGTTACAATATACCCGACACAACGCTGTCGCGAGGGATAAAATAAAATTCCATATAAATATACGCTTATTGACATTAAATGCATTATAATATAAACCTAGCAATACTATTACATGGACATGCAGTTTTTCTACACTTGGTTATTCGGTATTACAATGCATTTATTAATATCGATTTATGTAATGTGAACCTGCAGAAATTTAACATTCATCCAGTGATGATATCATTTATGCACTATGAACATCCAGTTGTCCAGAATAACATTAGGTAACGAGGTATATATTTACCATTAATATTCAGCAGAGCGGCATTTACTCTCAGTCATTAGGTATGTACATGTACATGTAGTTCGGCCATTTACCATTAATGTTCAGTAAAACGACATTACCTTTCGGTATTAACAGGCAGTTATCGTCATTATAGGTTGTACTTTAGTAAATAACTAATCGGCATCATTCCCCCATATTCGCTTGGGAAATATTTCATTTCATTCTTAATCCTGTCTACGTCACTGCATTGGCAGTTAATGAAGTAAACTTTTTTTAAGCTGTATACATTAACATACGGAAGCTTATTAGCGCCACAGAAAAAAATATTTTTTGCGTTATTACGAGATAACTTTGCGTAATTACGAGGAAACTTTGCGTTATTACGAGAAACTGCGTTATAACGAGATAATGTTTGCGTTATTACGAGATAACTTTGCGTTATAACGAGAAACTTTGCATTATTAAGAGATAATGTTTGCGCTATCCTGAGAAACTTTGCGTTATTACGAGATAATGTTTGCGTTATTACGAGAAACTTTGCGTTATTACGAGAAAACTTTGCGTTATTACGAGAAACTTTGCGTTATTACGAGATAATGTTTGCGTTATTACG
>JAOXYJ010192537.1:0-10474 GCA_028566555.1 Lithophaga nigra
GCCATACATCGGTAATTAACTTAATTATCACCTATCATCAGCTGATCATCTGTTTATTGAACACAGGTTACATAATTTCAACGAATTTACCTGTTGTGTAATGTCAACATAGACCGGAAACTGGATTATTGATTTTTTGCTAATTAAGTTAACTTCGATATTCTCGGACTTTTTCCTTACCGGAAACTAGAAAGGTACACTAGAATTTTTTTGTGGTTGAAATTTTCTCTTACCGGGAGTTTTGATTTTTGGACGGGAGGTCGGGAGGGGGGTCTTGAAAACGGGAGAAGGCACCCTCCCGTCGGGAGGTTCACATGTATGTGTTGTGCACAGAATTACTTCCCCTTACCTTAGCAACCTTGACAGGATTAGCTACATTATCCAACTCCTCCATAGATACAATTTTCTGTTGTGCATAGAATTACTTGCCCTTACCACAGCAACTTTGACAGGATTATGTACATTATCTAACTCTTCCATGGATACAATTTTCTGCTTTGTACAGAGCTATTTCCCTTTACCTTAGCAATCTTCACAGGATTAGGTACATTATCTAACTCCTCCATAGATACAATTTTTTGTTGTGCACAGAGCTACTTCCCCTTACCTCAGCAAACTTGACAAGATTAGGTACATTATCTAACTCTTCCATGGATACAATTTTCTGCTTTGTACAGAGTTATTTCCCTTTACCTTAGCAATCTTCATAGGATTAGGTACATTATCTAACTCCTCCATGGATACAATTTTCTTTTGTATACAAAGTTACTTCCCCTTACCTTAGCAACCTTGACAGGCTAACTCCTCCATGGATACATTTTTCTGTCGTGCACAGAGTTACATCCCCTTACCTTAACAACCTTGAAAGGATTAGGTATATTATCCAACTCCTCCATGGATACAACTTTCTGTTGTGTACAGAGTTACTTCCCCTTACCTTAGCAACCTTGAGAGGATTAGGTACATTATCTAACTCCTCCATGGATACAATTTTCTGATGTGTACAGTTACTTCCCCTTACCTTAGCAACCTTGACAGGATTAGGTACATTATCTAACTCCCCCATAGATACAACTTTCTGTTGTGCACAGAGTTACTTCCCCTTACCTTAGCAACCTTGACAGGATTAGGTACATTATCTAACTCCTCCATGGATACAACTTTCTGCTGAGTACTACTTTTTGTCCTCAGAAGGACTCTGAATTGTTCCTTTTCCTCTGTACTTTCCTCTTTCATGGACATAACAATAGGCCCTACGTTCTCATCCAGGGCATAATAATCAAAATGTTCCTACAAATTTAATTGATAAAAATAATTAAGAATAATATTAAAACATGGTCAACATATTCAATCCAGACGGAAAAACTCAAAATGTTTCTTAGCTTGAAGTGCAAGCCTAAAATGTCTATTTTCAACCAAAAATAATTACATTATCTCCACGTTTCATACGGTCTCGGAAATCTGACTGGAGTAAAAGCTGTCAGGTTACTTGCAATTCGCTGCTTCATCAGTCAATGAAGGTCAAAATTCAAAACAATGCCCAATGTCAAGGATTACCTATGTGACGTCAGTAGAAACACTCCGATGGCATAATGTTTTTGCAATGTAGTTTCCATGAAATTCTTAATTTTTACTACATTTTGAAAGGTGTAGTCGTTTGAATGTAATTATAAGTATTGAATGCATCTTTTTGTAGCTTCATAGGGTTGTAAAAGCGTTGACCTAAAGCACATTTTTTTCATGTAACGCTTCCGTGCTTCATACAAAATGTGCTTCGGTCAACACTTTTACACGCCAATGAAACTACAAAAAGATGTATTCAATTCTTAAGTATAGTTTCTAGGTATAGAATTTTGTATTACTTATTTGTGATCTGTTCAACATGCAATCATTGCAGAGATGTAATAGTCTACACAATGATAATATACAATTATCACTAATTTATTTTCATTACAAAGGATACTGGTATTAGTACAGCCATGTAGGTAATTGTGTGCTTCTGCTAATGCTCTTCAACTGTATATACAAGAATACTTTCCCTCTTAAAACTTCAATTCTAACGAAAATGAACAGATTTTCTCTAATGAACAAATTTTGATCGAACAGAAATCTTTTTAAAGATAACAGTACATGTACCACAAATATTAGGTTTTGCTAAGGAACACAAATATGATGGAAAATCTCTCCAAAAACAAATTTGAAGAAATAAATATAAAATGTCTTTGGTAGCTTTTGCTGCACCTGTTTGTATTCACAAAACTATCCAAATTGTCTGTAAATTATTCTATTCATGGGTGCAAAATTAAATGTTACTGCTTTTTCAATGTATGCATAAAAAATGCACAAACATATACTAGTTTGCACTGGTCCAGCTGCGTCCCCTTACCTTTCCGAGGAAACGGTCTCTGTAACAATGAGCTACTTCGTTCTGTTCTATCTGGACTGCTGACAGATTGGGGTCCGAACCCATTGGTGTTCTGTCTCCACCGATGGGACTTTTATGATCGTGGCCCTCTATCCAGTATCCTCCATTTTCAGGTAGTACTATCATAGGATAAGGTCCGGGCTTACTTAAGATCTGAAATTGACAACAAAATTACATATCAAATTTGTTACTTTCTGACTGCATCATGCTCTTGCTTTGAAGAGGTAAACTGGCTAGGCTTTAACTGCTATACTTGTATGAAAATAAATAGTATTGGTGTATTTAAATGTATCTGTGTCTTTTCACTTCTTAATCAAAGATACCAGCTATTAAAATTAACTGATTACATTTTATTAAGGGGACATAACTTATGGTTGTCTGCTCACAATTAACAATATTAAATTTATCTAATGGTACACTCTTCCTTGCATTGTAATAACTGTTCTCTGAGTATTGTGTGAAAAGTATCGATACCCATAATGCTTTGCAAAACAAGTTCTGTATGAGTGTTATTTGTAAATCCAGGGTTCCCACTCTTTTTGAAACAAGAAATGCCAAGGTTTCTTCAGGATTTTTTTCAATTTTCAAGGGCAGTATCAGTAGACAGATATCCATAGTTTTACACTGCAGTCTGAAGTAACAAGTGATTGCATGGAAGTACCACTAATACCCCGAATCCTACATAAGCAAACCGGATGCAGATTTTTACGCAAGCGCAATAAGAAAAAATTGAAACTTGACTTTCGTTTAAACAGATGCTTAGAAACATTATAAATTCAAGGGTTTTTCTTTCCATTTGAATAGTTTTCGGGATTTCAAAGACATTTCCTGGCTGGGAGCACGTAAAATAAAATTCCGGGCTTTGTACCATTTTCCCAGTTGCGTGGGAACCCTGTAAATTTTACTGACATCTTATTATAATTAAAACATTATGCTATTTGACAATGACTCAGCACTTCTACATAGTGTGTTACATGCTTGGACTTGAAGTTTCACGTTCAAATTCAAAAACTAACAAACCATACCTCCTCTAGTGTTTCAAACGTTCGTCGCTGTTCTGTTGGTGTAATACATGGTGGAGTCTGAAAATAAACAGAATAAAATTCATTTACTGACCTGAGAGATTATAGTCATTATTTGCCTGGCTGCCATAAGGCTGAAAAATTGTCACCATCTGACCAATGTAATACTATACAACTATGCTTGTGCATGAATTCCACAAAAAAATCAAGTAAGCAATAAAATATACTAATCAAAGTGAAACAAATCTTTTTGCATACTTGCCAAGATTCTTATAAAAAAAAATCGCAGATTTTGAATTTCCAATTATAACCTCCAGGTTGTTGGCAAGTATGCTCCCATTGTCTCTCATTCTACCCAGCTGAATTATAACAGGCTGAATCTGCTAACTTTAAATGAGATGGACATTCCTTCTAATGTTATTCGACAAATGTCCTGTAAGTTCACCTCAATCAAAAGACAGTGTTAAAAAAGGCATTACACTGAGATCTTCCCCATAATTTGAAAATGGGGAAAAAATGAGATTTTTATAGGAAAACATTTGAGAGCTGATTAATTACACAAATATCGAATACAAATGAAGTTTTATATAAATGAGAGGCCAAATAGGGGTTCCAATAATGTTATTAAAAATCAGATTTCCTCATCACGAAGATCACCAAATAATCAAATTTTCTAATCATGATGATCACCAAATAATCAAAATTCTAATCATGAAGATCACCAAATAATTTGTTCCCGACCAAAGAAAAAAATTTCAATAATTAGGATTACAATGAATAAGAAAGCTTGCACATGCTCTGTGCGAAAAATAAATATGTACCATTCACAATGCACAAAAAATCCTAATTCGCTCCAGTCTGTACACAGGGGTTGACATAAGATACTATTCTCCACTGGCCAGAAGGACAAGCTGAACATTTGATACTCTGGGCCTTCTTAAGGTACAAAGGCCCCCACAGTATCAGTATACAATTTGACCAAAAAATTCTGCTGGCCCAAAGGGCTTGTTACTAACTGATTTTAATGGCCCTCCTAGAAAATTACTGGCCTGGGGCCAGCGGGCACGCATTATTTCAACCCCTGTGTACAGTATTAATGTCTAAGAATGATTTTTTTTTGTTTCTACTGAAAAAGGAAATCGAGACAATGGACACATTATATAAAGACTATTAGGATATGCTGTGCACTTATGTTTAAGTTTCGCAATTATGAATTTATATATTTATGTTGACCAGTTACAAAAGTGCAATGTTTAAGTTGTTGAGTTACAAATGCTATGTGTTATGTGTTTACATCATTAAGTAACAGCATGTTCAGTGTTACGTTGACCAGCTAGAAATATTATGTGTTTAAGCTGCCCACCTACAAATGTTATGTGTTTAAGTTGACTACCTACAAATGTTATGTGTTTAAGTTGACCACCTACAAATGTTATGTGTTTAAGTTGGCCACTTACAAATATTATGTGTTTACGTCGACCAGTTACAAATGTTATGTGTTTAAGTTGACCACCTACAAATGTTATGTGTTTACGTCGACCAGTTACAAATGTTACTGATATGTGTTTAAGTTGACCACCTACAAATGTTATGTGTTTAAGTTGGCCACTTACAAATGTTATGTGTTTACGTCGACCAGTTACAAATGTTATGTGCTTAAGCTGACCAGCTACTAATGTTATGTGTTTAAGTTGGCCACTTACAAATGTTATATGTCTAAGTTGGCCGTTACAAATGCAATGTGTTTAAGTTGACCAATTACAAATGTTATGTGTTAAAGTTGGCCAATTACAAATGTTATGTATTTAAGTTGACCAGCTATAAATGTTGTGTGTTAAAGTTGGCCAGTTACAAATGTTGTGTGTTTAAGTTGACCAGCTACAAATATTATGTGTTAAAGTTTACTAGTTACAAATGTTACACATTTACCAGTTGCAAATATTGCATTTAATTTGGCCAGTTACAAATGTTTCATCTATAAATCTGCCATTTACAAATGATACGTGTTTAAGTTCATCAGTTACAAAACTTACATATTTAAGTTTACCACTTGTAAATGTTATGTGTATAGGCTGGTCAATTATAAATGTTACATGCTTAAGTTTACCAGTTTAATAGAATGGGTTTAAATTGATCAGTTGTTTGCTGAAGGTCAACTGTTTTCTCTAAAACTGAAGCTTTCTCCACTGAACAACATAATGATCACTAACATAACACCAAACCCCAAAATTTAACATAAATCAGATGAACAAGACTGTTCTTAATACTTCTGTTAACAAACTGTGTTACATATTCAGGGTAAATACAAATATATTCTGGTTTGTACAGTACAATATACAAACTAACAATGGGAGGTAATTCAGTACCATGTGAATACAAGGGAGATAATTCTCAGAAATTACGTCAAATTATTACAATATTAACATGCACAAGAACAATGTTAAGTTAGTTTCAAGGTAACACAGCACCACTCCAACAGTCCAGTTATGAGAATCAAAAGTGAGTTGTCTCCCTTTGTTAAATTATCTAACTTGATAGTGGGAAATTACTCACTATTGTTTCTCATTCTCCCAATAATGGGAGACAACTCATGCAAAAATGTTAGGGGAGACAACTACTACACAAACACTGACATGCAGACTTTTCAGACCTTTAGAGTAACTGGTAGAGCACAACGCTGATCTTCCAGACGTCGACTTTGGTACTTAAGCAGTAGTTCGTAGAAGTCAGCTCCCTAGAAGAGGTTGCATGAACAAAGACATAGTATAACAAGCAGTGTCAGTAAGGGAGATAATACAAATTGCAGCAAGACAGGAAGTGCTGTTAAAGGGGAATAACTGTCAAAGTTTGCAAATATTTATAAAAATGCACACAATTAATGAAAAGAATTATTAGAAATTATTATTTTTTCATTTGGAGTAGAAGGAGAAAACAAAATAAAGTTGTCCATACCAACTGATTTTAGAAAGCAACATTATATAAATTTGTGATGCATCAAGTAATTCTAGAATGTGAAAGTTCATGTCCAAACCTGATCTTTATAGTCCAGAATTTCAAGTAATACACTACTGTGGAACTCACTTAAGATTTTTCATAAACTGATCTAAATTGAAAATAATTTTTTGCTTTCTGAATTGGTCAAACATGTGTTCACAGTGAATGAGAGTTTTTATTCTTGTTTGCTTTCTGTATGAAATTTTATGACCAGATGAAATCTAGGATGAATTAACTTTATTTTAGAACCATGTCAAAATGTCTGATACAATGTACCTTTGAAACACAGAAACCTTACAAAAGCCAGACAAAATGTGTTAGTAGACTACAAACCATGCTGTAATCACCGAGAACTCTTACAAAACTGTCTGATCATTACACAATAGACTACATAAAACTAAGCAAATTAAATATGTCAGTTAGTACTTCCAGTCAGTCAGAAAGAGAAACAAGAAGGTGATTTATATACAGTAAAAGTGAGTTATACTGCCCCTCGTTTCTTTCGTCACCTCGCTTATCGTCAGTTTTTGAAAGTCCCCTTTTCCAAATTTGCCTTTAATTTCATTAAAAGGCTCCCTTGACCTATTGCCAAACTTCTTTATAATGCCAAATTTTGGCTGGACAAATGGTGTGTTATAATGAGGCTTTACTGGAATCTGAATAGCAAAGCTTCTGGTTAGAAGTCAGGGACTTTAACCACTTGGCTACCCAGGCCCCCTAGACAAAATAATGGACTTTCAGAAATATAACACAAAGGGATTACATGCAGTCAGCAGATGACTTATGGATTTTCTGGATGTTGTTTTACTTTTGAGGCTTCACTGATTTTGACTGTCTGCAGATGACATGTAGACTTATATAATTTCAAAAATAGCAATTGTCAGTTTGTTAGAATTACTCACTGTTTCAGTAGTTGTGAATTATCTGTTAAAATTACATCACAATTTGGAATAACGATTTCTATGGCATAAAATTATATCAAAATGACCATTTGATGTAGATAAAGCTTTTAACGATTTTTAGAAAAGGAGTCTTTTGCTGAGTTGCATCTAAAATGTGCTAAAATACATCTGTAATCTTAAAAGTTACTGAGACACAAATATATATGATCAATTAAAGGAAATCTAATCACAATGTTTCTAGGCAGGGAAAATAAACTTCCTATTTATAAAAGTTGGATTGGTAAAACCTAAAAGACATATTGAAGTAAAAAAATCTGGATTAAATACACATTTCAGTCGTAAAAATTATTTAGTTTAGCTGAAAAAAGTCAATATGTCCAATTAAAAACAGCATGCACCGCCAAATATGTGAATATACAATATCTAACCTGTACCCTAATATGATAAAAAAGAACAACAGATTCTCAATCAATGGACTGTGAAATTCAAAGGTGAAATCAAACATCAGGGATATCTTCCACTAGTGTAAGAAATTCTGTCTTTTGATTAAGTGGAGCTCAGCAAAACGAGGGCAAAAGATGTAGAATTTCTTACACGAGTGAAAGACATCCTGATCTTTAATCCTATACCCAATATAAGAACCTGTTTCTTCTTATAACACAATTTACTCTTGTCCATGCAAAGAGGAGACGGTGGTGTATCCAATCATACAACTGTGACGTCACACAATTCATGACAACTGCCTTAGTAACAAACTATGACATCAGATGAATAGTAGCGTCTAATTGGACATTTGGCCGGTGAAGACCCTGTCTTGTGTGGGCGGTCTTCCACAGAAAACGGCCCATTATGGAAGGACATTAAATCCTCTTTGGATAGGACTACAACAGTTTGCACTTTATGGATCCCCTGATCAAGTTTCATAACTCTTTCAGAAAACTCTCATGTGCTTATTATGTTGACTGAAATTACGAATTCTGAAGGATAAGGAATATGTGCTTATAGAACATAGGTAATTTTTGATTGATTGATTGAATGGTGGTTTTACACCACTTTCAGCAATTTTTCAGCTATGTCACGGTGTCCAATTTTTATTGGGAGAGGAAGCCGGAGTACCCGGTGAGAACCCCCGACCTTCGGCAGGAAAACTGGCAATCCTTGTCAATTAAGGTTGGAATCGAGCACACCTCGCCACGAGCCAGGCTCGAACTCACAACCCACCAGTGGTCAATAGTAGATGTGACCAACTACCTAGATCACTCGGCCGGTAATTTTTGAAGGGAATAAAAAAGTCCACAGATCTGATAAAGAAATGCAGTCAGAAACGTCAGTTATTCCCCTCGCCTACATGCATTACTCTCCAATATCTATCCATTGATGATGTTTCATTGGTATGTGGTGTATAGTATTGGAGATACGGACCTAAACCAAAAGGTTAACCAGGAAAACTGATGAGCAGATGAAACACTATGTCCCCATGCCAACTTTGTTGGGCGATGGGATAAAGAGCACAAAAAATAAGATGTTAATCACATTCTGAGCAAAAAATAATTCTAAGCAATTTTATTTTGACAAGTTAATTAGAGGCATTTACTTATAAATACAGACTTCTTACTTATTTTGTAAACAACTAATTAAAAAGTACAAATTGTTTCAGACAGATGTCCTGGGGTGAACGACAGCAAACTTGAACAATTCAACCACATTATCCCTAAAGCACGGCTGGCTTTTTTGGATAAAAAATTTGTTGTCAAACAGAAAATCACAAAACATTTTTTATATGATTTACACCTACATTCCAGCTGCTAAGTTGATACCCTGGAGTAAAAAAATGATGGTTAAACAATTTATTTTTAGATGCACATTTACATAATTTCATATTCAAAGGTTTAAAGAACATAGTGAAAATTGAAAAATTTATGAAATTTATTCTAAAACAATTTCAGCCAAATTGGAAAATGGTTAGTGTGCTCGCCTTGAGTGTGGAAGGTCATGGGTTCGATCCCCGGCCGGATTAAACCAAAGACATTAAAATTGGTATTTGCTGCTTCTCTGCTAAGCACGCAGCAAAAATGAGTAAGAGCAAAAACTGATCAGCTCACAGTCAGTATAATGTGTCTGAGTGGGGTGACATGTCTTCCTGCAGACTGTTGCTTCAGTGAGCTAGCACTATAAAAATCCGGCTCAGTATGTTGGTCTAGTACAAAGCAAGATTCATATATTCATATCATAATATATCCTGAATATGGTTGAAAAATTACCCGCTGGACGTTCAATATCCATCCATCTATTTTGTAAATAATTTTTCCATTCAGCTTTAAAGCAAGCAAAGCAGTTACAGAAGTAAGGAGAAAGTGCTTATGTATGAGATAAATTTTAATGAATTTTAACATTTACTTTAGAATTGAAGGTAGCAGTAAAGCAGCCATGGGAGGAAGACCTTTGACCCCTGTAGAAATCAATAAACAGAAGAATTCTCCTGCCAAACCTAAAAATCCACCAGCACAGATCAGCCCACCTTCCCATACTAATTCTCCATCTGTGACACCAGTCAATGTACCACAAGATGAAAGTAGTAAAGGTAAGTCCCTGGCTATCCTCACTGACTCATGTGAGACTACCAAAGGATAAAAGAAGCAAGGATAAGCCCTCTCTGTCCTCAGTAACATGTATTAGTCTACCACAGGATGAGAGTAGCAAAAGTCAAGCATGCTGTATGACACCTGTCAATCATTACCTCAGACACACATGTCACTCAGTGTAGCTAGAAGTAAAGATAAGCTGTTTATGCTCTCAGTAACACCAGCCAGCCTGTAGGAAACAGCAAAGTGCCGGTAAGCCCCTCTATCTGAGCGGCTGGGGGGAGGGTGGGAGGCATATATTGGGTTGTTGGGGCTTATGGTCACTTTCACCAATTTTTATACGCCCGTCAATTTTGACGGGACTTATTATGGTATACCAATGTCCGAGCACGTCTCGCGATAACTTGAGAATGCCTTAACAGATCTTTACGAAATTTTAACACAGTATTTAGTTCCATGAAGACTAAGCACATTTCGATTCTGACAATTTTCTGAATTGTTGTTCAGGAGTTATGGGACTTTGATCGTAAAAAAAGTGGCAATTTGTCA
>JAOXYJ010192647.1:0-10474 GCA_028566555.1 Lithophaga nigra
GTATACGCGAGTTTTAACAAATCCGATAGGCTATATGCACGATGTTTCCTATCCTGTCTACTATACACGTCCTTGTTCAGACTAGTAAATTTTTTATGGTTTTATGTATATAAAAGTGTTACTATTTTGGGTTCAGACCATGCCCAGTAAGAGGTAAGATTTAAAGTGGAACGATTATTTAATTATCTTGGAACGTATGAAAATAAGGGACTAAAAAGAAATTGTATGAGTTACTGGAAAATTCTGCTGTGTCCACAAGAGTACAGAGTCTGTGTTACCTGTGGTAGTTTCACTCGGTGATTTTCTGTTGGTGACTTATTGCTGTATTGTTGGGACAGATCAGGTGAAAGTTTCTAACAACCTTGCCCACAAATCAAATTTATTAACAATCAACAGTGCCAGGGCAATCGAAAAAAGAATGATGGCAAAATGGAGTTCAAATTACTTTGAGACTTCTGATTAATGTGCAGATTTATTCGTAAGATTTTATGCGCAATAGTGGTGCATATATTTCAGTACCCTAAAGTTTAAGTAAAACTGGACAGAAAACAGGACATATAAACAAGATTTTAAAAAAAAAAACTAGGAGATACAAGAGCTTGATAGCAAATAAAAGGTCCTTCCACATTCATTTTGTGTAGTTTAGATCATTAATTTCACTGTGGCTGACTTTTCATGCTATAATTATTCTTTTTGCAAAAAAGAGGACCTCTTGAACAGTAGAAAAGTCTTTCTGAATAGGCACTGCCCATTGTTTAAGAAGCAGCCATTTTAACTGAGCATATTATTCCAAATATAAGACCCTAACATTAATAAACTTTTTGTTCTTTGTAAGTTGGTGTATACACAGTCACTCATCTTCTGATGGTGTCTTATTAGATTCCTTTTGTGTTTTATGATGTGAAGACAACTATAAAAAGTGAAGAAATCTGATTCAAATAGAATTAGCTCAGCATGATAGACAGATATGATCTTGATAGATGTTCTACCTTTATTATTAGTTGTCAGAAATATACCTTAATGTCCATTTCTTCTTCAAATACAAGTAGCATCTTGATTACATGTTAGTACTCTATACTGATTTCCTACAGGGTTGTATGATAAACTTCTAATGAGGACTACATAGCAAGCAAGTTTTCACAAAGGTCAGCACCTCAGGAATGTCAGATGAATCAGTTACCCAAGACTATCAGAGATTTTTCTAGTATTCACCTAGGTCAAGTAAAAGCACCCATTCCCAATGGAAGTAATTCAAAATCATGCAGATTTTCCCCAAAAAGTTCCACATTTTTGTCCTCAGTTGAACAAAATAATTCACAGAATGTCCCAAGAAGGGCACTTTCCAAAACATCAGGAAAAATACCAGGCTGTCATAAGCTTATGAAATGTATATTTTCAAACTTATAGGTCAACAAGTTCACTAAAAGCCGATGGTAAGCTTCTGAAAGCAATGGTTTGAAGTTTATATTTGAAACTGATTCTTGAGCTTTTAAACAATCTCAGAATGGTCAGTTAAAATGATTCCCCATGCAATTGTCTCTTGATAAAGGAAATTTATTATCATAATATCCATCAGTATGAATATCTAATTCAGGCTCAAGTATAAAATCTATCTGACATTTGTTTATGTATTACTACTGGTGATGACAACATGAACATGATGATGATATACAAAGTTGTATTAATTACAATGATTCATATAGAGGATTAGCCCAGTATGATGATAGATAAGATCAAATAAAACTGTTAAAATTCTTGCTGTTCATTTCCTACCCTGTCAGAATCAGTAGTCAGGAACACACTTCTGGTGCCCATAACTCATCAAAAACAATTGGTATCTGTTACCACTTAGTATCCTATAAAACATTATTTATGAGCTTCTGTAGTGGTTGTGATGGTTGGAAGCTACTGAAATCAGCTGTATAGCAAATCTGAGAAGAAAAGGGGAGTTACCGGTCATTTCTTGGTCATCAAGCCAATGACCATGAGAGTGTATAAATTTCAATTCTGAATCAAGTTGTTCTATTTCAGGAAGTATTTTTCATAACCTTAAATTTATCTTTTGTTAGTCCTATTGTCTTTGATGGACTGTCATCTTTAAAATTTAAAAAAACAACCTGTTTTGGATGGTTTTATTCAGGGGTCTAAATAATGCCTCCCCCTGGCCTGAGGCCGGTCATTATTTAGAAGGGCCAGTAAAATCAGTTGGTAACAAGCCCTTTGTCCAGCAGAATTTTCTTATCAAGTTATATACTGACACTGAAAGGGCCAATGTACTCAATATCGAATGTTCAGCTGGTCCTTCTGCCCAGTGGAGAATAGTGTCTTATTTCAACCCCTGAATTTATTTTGTGTGTAATCATAAGATACATGCATAGTCATAGTGTTGGAGATTTTTGTTTTCACTCAAGTATTGCCAAGTTGATTTACTTTGCCCACTTGTGACAGAGGGCATGGACATATGATACCTACAAATACATGTATATCCACTTTGTCCACCTTTATAAGATGTGCCATGAAGGCCATAGTAGTCCCCTCTATAAAGTTTAATAGATACAGTGTAAGCTTCTCTCGCTTGCTATGAAATGGATTAAAGCTGTATAAACAGTAGAGTTATTATCCCCACACCCAATGGGTGATGGGGATATAGTGTTTTGTCCGTTCGTCCCAGTTGACCTGTTGGCTTGGGCCCATATCTCTGATACTATACATATCAATGAAGACTTCATCAACAGATAGATATCGAAGAGTAATGCATGTAGGCGAGGGGATTAGCTGTTGTTTCCAATTGCATTTCTTATATACAAATTGTAATACCTAGAGTTAGGGTTCTTGTAATATTACTGTATGGATAGTTCTTCATGCTTGAAATAACAGATCTATCTACCTGATCTTATTAGATGTGATCAAACATGCAGGTGAAAAAATAAATAAAAGTAAAAAAGAATTATTAACCATATCATGAAAGATAAATTTACTGAATACATTTAATTCACTGGTAATATGATATATATATCCCATTAGTGCATAATTTATGGTGCTTTTGGTAGATTTCTCAAGAATATAGACAACTAAAGACAAGGTATGATATTATTTTTGATGTTTTATGATAATTAATTTTCAGTTTTTAATGATTTTTGAGAAACTGTCAAAACTCAAAATCTTTAGTGGGTTTAAGAGTGATAGAAAGGATCTTGACAAATTTAAATATGGTTGTTAATGATATGTAAACAGAGGGGTTACTTGTTAAAAAAGGCAGAAACAGAATACAGATTACGGCATAAATTGTGTGTGGTAGATGATGGTGCTGTGTGTTGGGAACATGATAGTTTGCTGGCAAATTTTGTGAATAAATTATCTTCACATTTTAAGAATGTGATTTAAACTATCTGAAAGGGTTTCCTGCAAGAATTAAGAGGAGTACTGGAGTCTTGATTGAAATGAAGGTGGAACATTATTTTTATTATATGAGTAGCCTTTGTGTTTCATTCCTATTGGACAGTAGTCCTCAAATGCTTCCCGACATAACGTTATATTCACTGCAGACTTTTGCATGCAAGGTTAATACAACATTCCAAAGGCTCAGCACCAATCTAAATATAGATACATAAGGTTTACTATATATGTATAAATAATTAAATATCAATAAGTGTACATTTTGATTATCAGACAAAAGAAAAGCCACAAATTGTAGGAAAACTCTCGTTGAAAATCTAAGATGGTATTTTCTTATGAAGTCTTATAATAAAACAATAATAGACTTTTGATAATGGTTAATATAAAAATTTATCAACCCCAAAGTATGATATTAACCTCGGCCAAGGCCTCGGTGAATATCATATTTCTTGAGTTGATAAATTCTTGTTAACCTCATAAAAAGTCAATAATTGTATAGTATCTTTAGATCAAAAATAAGGAAGGGTATTGCTTAATTTAACATAGGCACTTTGTCCAGCAAGTAGGCCTGGCACTTGTAGCAGATCTAGACAGGTCTCTGTCATATATAAGTCTGCAATGACCAGTCCACTTTCGTACCATAATATTAAATACTTCACACTTTGAAGTCCTATTTAACAATAATTATGTTGTAAAATCCTTGAGATTCTTGTCAAACTTATAATTTAATCAATTAGACATTCGATAAATTCCTTATCTACCTATTTCCTCACCTGGAGAATCATGCGTAACAAGGTACTTAGGCAAATTACTAAATTCAAACGACTTAATACCTCGAGAATTTAATCGGGCATATTGTGCAAAGAGAAGAAGTCACCCAAATCTTGTACTTAATTGACAGTTGTAAGCCTCCGTAGTAATTTCTTAATCTAATTTCTTGAGAATTTAGTGATTTTTCTCAGACCTATATTGTGGACAAGTTTCACTCTTGATCGTACGGGTAGTTTTCCTGACAGGGTAAGTGTTTTCAACTTGTTTAATAGGATAAAAAGTGAAAATTGAACAAATTTTGTTGTAACTTTTCATGTGAATTAAAAATTATTTCTGAAATTTTTTGCACAAAAACTTTATTATGTTATATAAAATTTGTTGAGGTTTCACACACACAGTGTTGGTACTCAAAAATCTCCCTAGAAATTCATGCTGTTGTAGAAAGCTTATATTTACTTATTAGTATTACCCGGTAGTACATGTATTTTGAAACAGTACCAATTTCAGCCAACATTAGCACTTGACAGATTCGGTTGAAAGTTTGAATCATTCCAGAGAACGGATAATTTATAGAACCAGGTTTGAGGGATATATATACATGCTGTGATGCTACAATACATGTAGTTCTGTCTGTATGAGTTTGTCTGTTGTATGGGCCGAATCACTACAGGTCACGGAAAGCAACAAGTAGTGATGCAGTTCATACCACAAAAGATGCAAAGAAATCTACCATCACATTTCTGTACAGTATATATTATTTGTTTGGCATGTTCAAAACAGGAATTATGAAAATATACATACCTTGTTATATTTTGAAAAAAAGGAAACCTCTGTCTTGATGTCAGAAATGCAGTTCCAAGAAAAGAACAAGCTTATGTTGCATATACAGGGGTGGACATAAGAACTGATGTCTTGCTGGCCACAGGGCCAGTTAAAATGTATACCTTATGGCCCTCTACAAAAATTCAATGGTCCTCTCAGTGTCATATTAGAAAAGTTGACTCAAATGTTTACTGGTCCCTAGGGCCAGTTAACAGCAAATTTTATTGGCTCTCCTCAAATTTCATTGGCCAGGGGCCTGCGGGCCAGTGCTTAAGTCGACCGCTGATATACATGGAATACGTGATACAAGCTTTGTGTCACATTTGTTGTATCACACTACATGTATGATGTTAGATAAAGTTTGACCATGAGGATATAAACACTGAATTGTGCATATTTGTCTGTCTGAAAATATATGCAGTCAGCCAATTAAACTTTTGTTTTGACAATCTGTTTTGTCTGTAAACAGAATCTCCACAATAATTGGTACAGGTATATAAGTACATGTGATATTAAATTTATATTTGGAATGGATTTATTCCTAGGAAATCCCCTAAAATTGTAGAATGAAATATGAATACTCGGCTAAGTACTTAAGACAATTAAAATATGAATATGATTTAGTTATTTGTTTCGTTAATAATTTTTTTACAAGAACAGACAATAGTGATATGTACGATATAATTTAAGGAATGCCGTTGTCCTTCATACAAGCTAATATTTAATTGGATGTGACGACATCAAATGTACGATCAAAACATGCATTTACTTATTATATAGTGATACGATCTAACCCTCCCCTTTTGTTGAAGCAATTTGATCAAAGGGTACATACAAAAGATTCTGTTTCCTGGGGGTACAATTGTCATCTAACTACACAGCTGTTTCCCTAAAGGGGAAAAGATCAGTGCTTAAGAAAGCTTAGTACAAGATCTTATTTTAATTGTCCATAATTGTAAGGAGATTAAAAATGGTTTTGTTATCCGAGTTTAAATAGAGTAACAGTGCATTATATTGTATAAATTAGAAGATATCCTGTACAGTTGTATGTGGAAAGTAATCTTGTATGTAATACTTGCATATTCAGTTTGCAACTGAGTTGAAAACTAACTTCTCTGTTGTTTTCATATTTCATAACAAGTAAAGATTTCAATTTGAACCATTTCATCTTATGTCTTACCATTTATTTGGGGCAAATTTCTGACCACATACAATTATATCTAAACTGTTTCAACATGTATTATGTCAGTTGATTCATATCAGGGCCTGTGTGGCCAAGTGGTTAATGTCGCTGACTTATAACCACAAGCCTTACACTGTCAGGGTTTCAAGTCCTGCTCACCCAGCTCCAAGTATAAAGGTTATTCAGACTCCTCCCCAAGATCTGGAGCTTAACTGGTTCAGCTGGTTTGCTCTCCGTGCTTTCCTCCCATAGTAAGTCTGGAAGTCAGGATATAGCTGAAAGTGACTATATAAACCCCATCCCAACTTAAGATATGTCCAAATTTCCTTTTTTCAGTGCATGATCTATATCACTCTGGTCCTGACTTTCTGTTCTTCAAGTTTTCAATATATGTTGACTACTGCTAGCTGCACCTAACATATCCACATGTCTACTATAAAACTGTGATGATGTTAGACCAGTTTGACTGTTTCTGAAGCCAGTACAATGTATGTTTTGAAATTTGGCTTAGGTTTCAACAACAACAAAATATCCGGGTTCCATTGGTCATACACCCATGAATGTCTCCTGCAGGTGCAGTTTAGAGAGCATTCAGGTTTTCATTCTTTACTTTCTTCTTGCATTGAAGCTGAATCTACTTTTTTTTGCATGATAAAAAAATTTAATGACATTTGTTTCAGTTCATTACTGAACTATTCATAGCAGATTGCTTTTTGTGTCAATGTTGATGACATCAGAACAACAACTTACCATACATTTTGCCAGAAAACAGAGAATTGTAAATTTTAGTGTATTATGTAAGAGAAACAAAGAGACAAGGAGAAACTGCACATTAACAGTAGGAGTATTGCCAGAGACTTCACTATACATATGTATAGTGATATATAGTATATCATGATACATAATGCTCAAGTTTGAATATTTCATTCTCTCAGATCTCGGAATAAGTATAAAGTAACAATACAGTTTTGCTTTATTGTTTTAATTGCCAATTGCCTAAGCATGTTAAACTTTAAAATAGTGAAAAATAACAAAACATGAGCACAACAAAAACTGCTGAAAACATGAGCACAACAAAAATTGCTCTTCAGGAACTTATTACCATCTTTTTGAATAAGTGGGCCTGACTAAAAGGTAACCTAGATCCATGATAAACTGTAGTGGAAACTGGATTCATATTACAGTTCTGGATGGCTCTGTGTTATACCTTTAACAAAAGTTTGAAGAAAATGTTAAGAGATAGATGCACTTGAAATAAACTTTTACCTGTTCCTTCTGGCGGTTGATCGTTTTTTCACTGGCATTTTGTCCCAACGTAAAGCGAAAGGTGTGTCGAGTTCCATTCCAACAAAATAACATAATACAGTCAACTCTCGTTATGTGAAACTCAAAGGGTAAAAGATTATATTTTTTGACCTAACTGAATCTTTGAGTACCAGTAGTCAGAGGTTACTGTAGATGGTCCAAAATTTTGATACAAGTAGTCTGAAAATTCAGCTTATTTGTGTTCAAGGTAACAAAAGTTGACTGTACACAGGCAGATTTTGCTCACGTGAAATTCACATAAAATTCTTGTGAAAATAACATGAAAATTTTCATGTGAATTTCACCTGAAATGAGCTTGTACATGAAACTCACATGAAAATCACATGAAAATTTTAGTAAAGAAAATGAAAATATTCTTTTATGCATCATTTTGATTAATTAAGTGCACTATAAAAAAATTTTATTTTTAACAATTCACATGTCATTAACATTAAGTTTACGTGAAAATTAATATGGATTTCATATGAAATATAATTCACATGAATTTAACATACAAGCTCAATTCACGTGAATTTCACATGAAAACTGATTTCACGTGAAATTCACGCGAGCAAAAATTGCCTGTATACATGTAAATCAAAGAGAGGAGAAGTAGTGATATGGGAAAAGGCTCTTTGACTATGTCAAGGAAAGTATTTTACTAGTTTATAGACAGCTAAACCTGAAGTATTTTCAAATGTAATTTCAGGATACCAATTTATATTTCTTCCGTTAATCAGAAGAATGGGTATTTATTTCCAATAATTAACTGAGAAGGTCTTCTATTTGTAACACTTATTTCATGTCAAACAACTGAAAAATTATGTCCAGTTTAAAAGGTTTGTTGCCACTGTTTGTAGATATTGATCTATAATAAATTAAATCATAGTATTTATCGATCTTATTCTCTTATTTGAAGTCTAAATTGCATCCAGGTGATCTTTTGGTGTCTTTAAATCTAAATCTAGTAGCATATCAGGTAGAGGTTTCGTAATGGGTCAAAATTCAGTTTTGTTGTAGTAGATTTATACCTTTGTCATTAAAGTCTGAGGGAAACCTTCGTCTATTTCCGTAACTGTCCAATGTAGTACAGACTAATGCAAACAGACCATAAAAACCTAAGGTAGCATTTAACTGACAATTAAAGATGTTGCATGTCATTTCTAGTTTTGTAGGTCAAATTTGTCACAGAAAAATCATCAAAAATCGACAGTTTCAGAGAGGGCTTGGTGTGGGCTTTCCATCCGACCTCATTTTGCCTCCCATGCCATCCTACTCCAGATCATAATGCTCCTGTCTAGAGAATAGTGTTCATTTCATTTTCATCATCCATCTAATTTACATATAATTGGCATTATTTTGTAACACAATGACAATGCCATTTCTGTGAAACTTCTAGCAGTGATAGTATACCGAAGGAACAAGTTCAAAAAGGCAGAATCCATAGACAAGGCAAAATTGGGAAGAACCACAAAAAAGACAAGAAGACAATATAAAACCAAAGAAAAAGGTAAGCAGAAGAAAAAGAAAAAAATAAACAAGACGACGCCAAAACCAATGCACTTAGAATGTGAACCCCCACAAAAACCGGAGGTGACATCAGGTGCACTAGCTATATATAGAAGGGTAAGCATGTCCTGCTTATGTGGTTTTTGGTCCATTCTATTTTTCTCTATACATCCATTGTTCACTACACACTGATCAGGAAAAGAGGAATCCCATTTACTTTGTCACAGGTCAAGGTCAGTGTTGATATTAAGATTCTGTTCAAATCTTCAATTAAAAATTTCAATATGGCCTATTGAGCTCAGATCCTTCTTCAGATTTTTATCATTTGAAGTACTGTGACACTCAGTTATAATCATAAATTGTAAGCATTGCCCATGCATATGAAAAATACTTTATTCAGTAGAAAAATGTAGGTTTCAGGACTTTGACTTGAATTGTAAGGTTTTTACCCATCTTAAATGTAGTGCTAATGGAGGGATTAATATCTCTCTTAACCCAACTAGAAATGGTACCTGCAACTGCCATGATGAATTAAAGTATTGTTAGATCTTTGTCAGTGCTTCAGGAACTATCCACTGTTTCAGTTGTAGAAGACAGGAGTACACATTTGAGAGGTACATTATGGATAGATTTCTTTTTAATGGATGTATATATTGCATGGTTATTTATATCCATGCAATGTTGAGGTAATTACATTTTATATCATACAAAATTGAATGGTTCTGACATTACCGGATAATTTTGGATCCCTGTTTTAAACATAGTGAGTGATTCATCTTGTGGTATTCATTGCAATCATTGAATGAAGGTGTTAATGAGATTTCTTAAGAATACAACTTAATACACCTATACCTCTGAGTAATTATATAGTTCCCACATTATCCAGTGCAGAAATTATTCAGTATGCACAGCTGATGGTTTAGGTTGAGCTTAAGGAGAATGATTTGGCATTTCTTTTGTTGACAGTGCCATTCATGTTGCTATATTTCCACCTCTGTGAATCATTTCAGTTTTGAGGATCACAGTTTTGTAATATGAAATACGAGATGAAGTAGAAAATGACAAATTTTTAACGACGCTTGAAACATTTTGTTGTTTCGGAAGGATTAATTTCGCATTAATCTATGCACAATCATTTGACTTTAGTTTTCAGTTGTCAACTAGTGCTACTTTTATCATCTGTAGGGAGCTCTTCTTATTGTGCAGTAGTTGATAAATCTTTGGTTTTATAAAGTTCCAGAAGTTCAAGAACTCTTGGCACTGTGTAAAAGGTTTAGAGACATTAAAACTGTAGGAAACGAAAGAAGTCAAATTAAATTCATGTAGCTTCTGCATCCAATTTTTTTTTGTTTATGCCAAACATCGGCAATAGAATACCGAAGGAACAAGTTCAGAAAGGCATAATCCGTAGACAAGGCAAAATTGGAAACACAGAAATGGAAAAACCACAAAAAGGACAAGAAGACAATATAAAACTAAAGAAAAAAG
>JAOXYJ010192865.1:0-10473 GCA_028566555.1 Lithophaga nigra
CGAATGTTCTCAGAAAAATGTTACATTGGTGGGGCATTTTTTTAGGGAATTCTGTTGTCTTTATTAATTCTTCTTATATTTAATAATTTTAATTTAATTTGCACTGTTCTAAGTTACATTGCAAAGTTCGGTTCAATTTTCATGTCAAAACGATGTTCACATCACTCCTGTTTATTTTAAAAAAAAATTGGGGGTGGGGGAGTGAACCTTTGATTTTATAAGCAATGTTAATATCTATATTCTCCGTCTCCAATACGTAGCGAATTTGACTATTCTGTCTAAATTAATTTGATCAAATTAAATTTCCTATTTTTTTCTCCTGACAAATAATATTACAGAAAACCGATAGATGATATACCCAATACAAAGTTGTAACCTGCGAAACATGTTACTGTGGAGCTATTCCTTGTTTCTACCTAAATATATACTATTTCAGGAGGTCAGGAAAAGAAATATCAGACCAAAAAAAAGTCACTGCATGATTGCGTATTAAACAACATAAAAAAGAGCATTACTGAAAATAATACCACATCATTTACCATTACCGTCCGGCATATCAAACCTTTCTACAGGAATATTAGAAACGCTGGACCCAGTCAGTTTAAAAAACCTTTCTTTAGAATGGATATGGTAGAATGTAACAAGCCATTCTAGAAAGGTACCACCAATATGCTGTAACCTCGGTGATCTTTACGCTCTCTGATTTGATGGTATACAACTTGTCGTGTGAAAAAAAATCTATTTAAACATTTCTCTCGTCACACACATTGCGACTTAGTATCCAAAGTCGAACCCATTAAACTGTCCGATATTATTTCTTCTGAACTGATGCACCGCGGCGCAAATAATTATGAGATAATCCTCTGTTATGATATCTTCATTATGACAAGCCTCAAAGAAGGATTTAACATAAATGGAAGATACAGCATGAAAGATCATGTGTACAAACAAGTAATACATTACAAAAGTCGCACACGTCTTGAAAGACTGTGTGATAGGGCCTTAAATGAATAAACGAATAAATTTTAAAATTATGATAGTACGAAATTCGAACACCCAATGAAAGTACGCACCACAGTGCCCAGATGAACATGATGAATACTGATAAAAAGCAAGTCGTATATAAACATCATATGACATATGTAATACGACCGTTCCAATTGTACTATTTTTAAATGTTTGCAAATATATATCATTATCTTACCGCATTTAAAATATTTGTAACACAACGTACGATCAAGGTAGACCTAGCCAGCTGAACATTAACGAGTATCTCACCCTCAGATAAATAGTATAAGCGACCGTTTCCTGACATTCGCAAGAAATGTGGCAATGGTATATTATTTTACTTTCAAACATGTTACTCATAGAAATTGACACGTGTCGTACGTGTCTTCGTTTCCTTAAAGCTTAAAATAAATTTTCAGCGGATAGGCCAGATATTTATTTTATTCCATATATTATATATTATGTTTATAGAAATGTATTTCTCATAACTTCTGTTGTAAAACAAATTTTTAATTGAGCATATAGAAACTATTGAAATATTTTAATTCTACCCTTGTCATATAGGATCTAGACATACATTGTAACAAGACAACCCAGTATGAAATGAAACAAAAAACAAAAAGATTATTGAATAACTCATAATCATACACAAAGCCTTTTTTGACGACAGGTGTATAGATAGGGTAAACTTCCATACAGCACTTGTTGTGTGAAAGATCAATTTGACTTCATTTTTACGTTAAAACTGTGCTGGATTTTTATTTCAGACAGCGTAAAGAGTGTAACTCTCTTCTTCTTCTGTCTGGTATCTGATTACAAATTCTTTCAGGCGTATGAAGAAGGAATATCAAGATGTGATAAAATAATACAGTTCAGACATAAAAGTATGACATCAGCACAAAGCAAAACCATCCGTAGGATGAGAACGTAAAATCCGTGGTCCCGTTTTGGGAGAATGTCACGCTGTCTGCGTTTTAAAGAACCCTCTCGTCATTGTAAAACTAATGCCTTAAGCATTATGCATTGGATAGTATAAGATGAACTTTTCTTGGGTCTCGACTTTGTTCCTATAATTATGATTTATATAGTTCATTTCATAAATGTACGCCGAGGTGTATGCAGTATGAAGTGTAGTCGTACATAGCATAGTGTATAAACCATTTGTACCGTCATTTGGAAATACTGAGTTCGTACGGTCATTTGTGACTATCGAAGCGGTAGTTTGCTGTCATGTCGCCGATCGAACTTGGAACGTGGGTGCGTTTTACCCCTCTTACACATCCTTACAATGAAATTACCTATAACCTAAATTCTTGTATGATACAATTAAGTATTTTATCTGTCAGTAATGTTATTCTGAAACATAATACATAGTCTTTGGCATCGGAAAAAGAAGTTTACTATTAGGATAAAAACTCAATGGTTACTTTAAGTTAAAGTTGGTTTTTTTTTGGTCAATTTTCAGAAAATACTGACAGCCTTGAAATCTTCATTGTATATCAGTGTATAGAAAATACAAATCTGGAAATACTAAGACATGAATAACGAAAGAGTTTATTCTTGAAATGAATAAATACCCTCATATACAACATGAAAATTTGTACGATCCTTTGTAGAGGCTTTGTACGATCATTTGTTAAACTTGCTTATATTTTTGTACGGTCACCTGCAGGTCCGTGGAGTTCTCAGTATCCTCCTTTTTTGTGAGCTCATCTGGTTAAAGGCCATATGAGCTTTTGCCATCACTTGGGGTCCGTCGTACGTGAGTAGTCCGTTCGTTAAAGACCAAACACTATTCAAATTTACCACTCAAATATTTTGGGATAATTTAGAACGTTAAACATCACACATACAACTTAAAAAAAAGAAAACTCGAAAAATTAGCTGGTCACCGATGTAATTTCTGAGATACGCATGCACAAATTTAATGATCGTTCAGCTTATTTACTCTGGAATGAATTAGAAGTCAAACATCATTATTTTAGCTATTTTCTCATAAAACATGATCTTTCGGAATTATGTTGATAGATTTTTTAATTTTATATATTCATCACTTAAGCTACATTTTTTGTGGTAAATTTTCTGTCGTACTCTTTCCTGTCATTTTTGGCTGAATTTTTCCCTCTTATAAAAGATAAAATAAAAAATCTACCACTGCAAATTGTCCCGAAACTTTATATGTACCAGCACGATACAGTTCCAACAAAATTAAAACATGAATAAGTATAGGTTACCAAACTCATGAAGGTCTTTTACATCCCTTTCTGGTTCTACAAAAGTGTAGCTTAAATTGGCGAATGAATAAAATTCAAAAATCTTTCATAAATAAATTCAGCAAGATCATATTTCATGAGAAAATAGCTAAACTAACGGTGTTTGCGTTCTAATTCATTCTAGAATAAACAATCTGAACGATCATTAAGTTTGTGTATACGTATCGGTGACCCGCTAATTTTTTCGATTTTTATTTTTTGTAAGCTGTGTGAATGCTGTTAACGTTAACAATTTCCAAATATAATTTGAATGGTGGATTTGAATAGTGTTTGGTCTTTAACGGACGGACGGCAGACGACAGACGAACGGTGGACCCCAAGTGATGGCAAAAGCTCAAACGGCTTTTAGCCAGATGAGTTCACATAAAAAAAGGTTATTGAGAACTCAATGGACATGCAGGTGACCGTACAAAAATATAAGCAAGTTTAACAAATGATCGTACAAAGGTTTTTGCAAATGATCGTACAAAGCTTTTACGAATGATCGTACAAATTTTCGTGGTATATACGAATGTTTTTATTTATTTCAAGAATAAACTCTTTCTCTATGCTAGCCTAGTATTTCCAGACCCGTATTTTCTATACACTGACATACGATGAAGATTTCAAGGCTGTCAGTATTTTCTGAAAATTGACAACAAAAAAAACCAAAAAAACAAAAAAAAAAGAAAAAAAAGAAATGAACTTAAATTAACCAGTGAGTTTTTATTGTCGTAGTAACTTTTTTCCGATGCAAAAGGCCATATATTATGTTTCAGAATAACATTACTGACAGATAAAATACTTAATTCTATTATACAAGAATTCCATAGCAAGAATGTGTGAGAGGGGTCGATCGGAGACATGACAGCAAACTACCGCTCCGATACTTACAAATGACCGTACGAACTCAGTATTTCCAAATGACCGTAGAAATGGTTTATACAGTGTGCATAGTGTACTAAATATATAGACCGAAACATGCTAAAGGTGAATTAACTTGAAAAACTGTCCTCAAATTACACAGTATTATTTGTCACTAAGATAACATCATAAAATTCAGTTGTAATCAAATAAAATAATCAAGTCAATATCAGTTATTGTCCGATGGCAGAAAACATTTCATTACTATATGCGGTACTTCGTCCGACTACAGAGGGACTGTTACAACCTCTGAGTGACGACAAGCGGTTATTTATAAATTTTCACTTGTAAGAAAAGACAGTGGATACCAATTTGATTTAAAAACTATATGGATCCATGAATCAAACGGCAAATCTAAAAACCGAAGGAAGGTCGTACAAACCCCTAAAAGAATAAGACCAGGTGCGTCGATAGGGTAAGCATGTCCTGCTGACAACAAATTTGAAAAAAACGGCGGGTAAAAGGTCTAAGCAAACTAAATCTTCAGATACGATGTCGATGCCAGTACTTTTAGTGACAAAGTAATTCGGATTTCTAGACATATTTGTATAAATGCAAATAATATCAGCATGGCAAAAATAAAATTTTGTTCTTTTTATAGTGAAAATCATGAAAATGTTATAACATCAAATGTCATTTACAAATTTACATGTTGATAAATAAAAGAAAATACGCTTGACGTTTTGGCTGGAGATCAGTTCAGCTGATTACGAGGTTAAAATATTGCTTTTGTATTTTCATAATAATAATAAAAAACTGTTTGATATTTTAAATTCATAATGTATTGAGATGATACATTGTACTTCCGATTCATATAAAGTGGAAATGTTATGAGGTCAAAATGGCGTTTTTTATTTGAATAAAATGCTTTATCTATTGACCGAAGCATTTTCAAATTGGTTGATTATCAGTAGAGACTTTTAAATGATGACAAATAAAAAACGATCAGAGTTTTAACTTCTGAACATTCATAATTGATTATCCGACTGACTTGAAGTGGAAAAGGTCTAAACGCTATCATGTCAAATATAACTTCTTTACATTTGAAAGATAAATCATGCCAAAATAGACAGGTGGACTACTGGATGTTACTTTTCCACATGATTTTCATGCTTAGGGGCTTCGGTGTCTGAGTGGTCTAGATAGTAGGTCACATCAACCATTGACCTCCGAAGTGTCAACACTGAGGTTGTGAGTTCGAGCCTGGTTCGTTGGGAGGTGTTGTCGACTCCAACCTTAATTGACAAGGATTGACAGGTTTTCCTGCCGGAGGTTTGGGTTCTCACCGGGTACTCCGGTTTCCTCCCTCAATAAAACTGGACGCCATGATATTGCTGAAAAATTGCTGAAAGTGACGTAAAAACACTATTCAATCAATCAATCAATGATTTTCATGCCGGTTAGAATTACAAGATGGCCATCATCGTGGAACATAATAAGCTCTTGGACTCTGTGAGAAATGCGTTTGAAAAATATTTTTCTTCAGACAGTTTAATTAAAACTATTCAGGAACAATCACTGGATGGTCTTTTACCAAGTTTGTGTTTTTCATGCAGATCGTTATTCCAAAGATGCAGTTCCAAACCGTCGAAAGTCATATGCTCGGCTGTTGAATCTCTGACGAGGAGTCAAAAAGAGAGCTATCTCCGACCCCTCGTCGGTTTTATGGCTATCTACGGCTCGATCCCTCGCTAGCGACAAAATATGAGTCGTCAGCTTTTCGCCTCCTCGTCAGCCGTTGCATAGTATTCAATATTGAAATATGTTAACATCTACACTTTACAAATATAAACTTTTATATATATTTTATTCTAACCCAGCACTGCACATCATCAGTCTTACAATTTATGTGAAAAAATGGAAAAAAAAGAATTTTGAAAAATTTTACATAATATTTTGCGTTTTATCAGAGATGTATATTGTATTATATGTCTCTGGTTGTATGTATTTCAATTGAAAGGTGAACATTATACATTGTCATCAGTCCGGTAGGATTTGTCGCAGAAACATTATTCACCTGACTGGCATGTGTATAGTGGTAGTGGGTAATAAATGAATCCACAGAACACCTTTCTTGTTATAAGACAAAAGAAAAGCCCGTTCGGCGGAAACGACTTTGTTGTTTTTGTAATTAACTCAACCACTTTCTCTCAGGTAAACGGGCTCGATTTTTTGTACTTTATCATCATTATTATCGCAATTATGACTTCCAGTTCATCAAGAATCGAAAGTACATGACTGTGTAAGTCTGATTTATTACATTTTAAACCATTTTTAAAAGTTATAATATTCGGATATTCTCCGTAATTCGTACCATTCCAAACCGAATTGTTGTGTATTACCTACTCAAAAACACATCCGTTAGCCCAAAGAAGAGTGTATTCCCTGTATAAGTTTTGTTAACTTTTGTCAATCTCACGTTGATTTTTCCCTTCATTTGTCAACCAATATTTCCCTCTATAATACGGCAATATTCGCGTTATCTTAGTAATGTTTCATTGGTTATTCATTATCAAATGTAAATGTGTTTGTGTTCTAAGCTGGCGAACTCAGGCTGACAAGGAGTCTATGCTCGCTAGCGAGGGGCCGAGGTCAGATGTCAAGGGGCAACTCTCGCCAGCGAAAGAGGATCTTTCATCAGCTTTTGGCTAGCGAAAAGGTGCCGAACTTCGCTAGTTCGACAGCCGAGGGATCAAGCGTCGCTAGCGAGAGGTCAAAATAGACTGGCGAATCGCCAGCTTCTCGACAGCTTTTGTTAAACGTTCGACAGGTCGGAATTGTATAACCGTCACCGTGGAACATAGTTTGATATTGGCCCTTATGGAAGATATGCATAGAATATAATCTTCGAAAGCACTGATTGAGTTAAACCAAAACTATCCGTGAATGGTAATTAGGTGGTTCTTTACTAAATTTATGCTTTTCGAATCGATCGAAATTCTAAAATGGCCGTCATTCAGGAACATAGTATAACACTGAACCCGAAACTTCATGAATGGCTATTGGATGGGCCTTCGCCAAGTTTGTTCTCTGTGCCAATCAAATCCCCAAGATCGCCACCACTGTTGATCATAATATTTTACAACTACACTATAATGACTTAAAGGCGTTTTTCTTGCAAACAGTATAAACCGCAACTACAGTTAAACCTAGATGTTCATGAATGTTTTTACCATACTGGTGTCTTTCATATGCCGATAGCCATCTCGCTGAACTGAATTTAACGTTGGTGCCGATGGAAAATGTACATAAAAACTTCATCTGAAAAACTGAAACAGTTATCACAGTACTTTTCATGAATATTCATCGAATGGTCCTTTACGGAGTGATTTTCATGCTAATCCGAATCCCCAAATTGCCGTCATCGCGTAACATAAATTACGGGAAATGCATTTAAAGATCTTGCAGATGATTGTGAACGTTAAACAGAAACTGTTTATGAATGATTATTGGGTGATCCTTTCCTAAGCTTATGATTCTCTTGCTGATTTGATTCCAAGTTGGCCCCGACAGATAGCATAGTTAAACATTGGACCCTATAGGAAATGTGTGTGTTTAAAATATTCTTTTCTTGGAAACGACTGTGAGAGTTAAACCAAAACTGTTCGTGAATGATTACTGAATGGTCCAATACCAACTTATCATTTTATGCCAATCAGAAGTTCAATAATGCCTCTACTGCGGAATATACCTTAATCTTAGACCCTTAGACCTTACGGAAAATGCATTTAAAGATTTTTGAAAACCGGTACAGTTAAAACGGTAACTGTTCGTTGCTGACCATTGGATGATCTTTTAGCAAGTTCGTATTTTTTCATGTCAGTCAGGCAGAAGATATTGCAAATATCAAACCTGCTCGTGGATGAACACTGGAAAGGGTTTTGTGCTGAATCCTGAGATCGTTAATACTAACTAGAATTATTGGCCTAATTCCATTTTACGGACCCGAAACTTGCAAAAATCTTGTCTCATCCCCAAGACAAATATGTTGCAGTTCGAGCTGATAAGGCATTAAACAACAATCATATTCATTTGCAAGCAACATTACTTTGACTCCTTGATTAAAGAATTATGCATAGACAATATAGCTTGAAAATCCAACATATACACCATCTACATTATCAAATACGTTGTTTGAAAAATCACATGTCAGTCTTGTCCTTTTTAACATCTCGATTAATGATGAAGATATTGATATCCCTTTTCTAAATTGGATACCTAAATTACACAAGTGTCCTTACAAACAACACTGTATGTTGTCAGCTGTGTTCCACGAAGCTTCTTGCTGGACTTTCTGATAGACAATATCTTTGTTGAATTCGGTTGTCGTGTTTTACAGCAGACAACCGGTATTTCAATGAAAACTAAATGTGCTCTACTCTTGGATGACTTATTCTTGAATTTATATGAGGCAGACTATACAGGAGAGAGAGAGAAAGAGAGAACACGTGAGACTAGTATTTTAATTTCAGCCTCCAATATATAGATGATTTTTCATTGCTTAACAACAGTTTTATAAACGATTACTTGCATCTCATCTACCCCAATGAGCCTGAAATTGAGGACAGTAAGATACATCTAAGTCTGTGTCTTACATAGACTTCTGTCTTTCCATGGACAATGGAGGACGGTTAGAAACAGAACTATATGACGGGCGTGATGACTTCGATTTTCCAATTGCAAATTTTCTTTTCCTGACCAGTATATACCAGTTGCCGGCGTATGCAGTTTACATTTCAAAGTTGATGCGATATTCAAGGGAATATGTCTACTATAGCGATTTTCTACGTAGAGGATAATTACTGCCACAGAAGTTAATCAGTGAAGCCTATGTCAAGCCTAAATTAATGTCTTACATGGGAAATTTTATGGTCGCCATCACGAGTCGTTAACCATTATTTATAGGTGTCCGTGTCGGAGATGATTACGGAAATATTCCTTGTATTGTAGTCATTACCTATGCAACTTCTTAATGGCTTTACTCATTGTTATCTTTAATTGAATAATGCAGTCTGAAATCTTTTGTCAAAGAATTTATCCCACTATATGTATATTTATATAAAAATAAACATAATTCACTTATTTATGTAAAGGATGACACAAATAACAAAACTAGACGCTCCATCATGAATAAATAAAATGGATATGATTTGGTAGTTACAAATATTAGAGGCTTTCCCGTAAAGGATAATTTTTAAGGAGCAGCGAGAAGTGATGTATAGTTTTAATTTGTAAATGGAATGATGAATTTTATTTTGTGGTATATTACATCTACGTAAAGATTCTACATGATAACTCCGGGAATATTTGTAAGTGCTTCTGAAGACTAAATTAAATCCATCAGATATGTTTTATAAAAATGGTGAGGAAGCATTTAAAACAGAAACCCAAATTGGTTTTTGATTTTGAGAGCCATGTTGATATCTATATTCTCCGTCTGACAAACTGCAATACACAGCGAATTTGACTATTCTGCCTTAATTAATTTCATCACATAACCTTTCTGACTTTTTAGTGAAAAATGATATATATACATAAAACCGATAGGTGGTATGATCGATACAAAGTCTTAAATGCGAAACTTGTTACCTTGGAGCTATTCCTGGAATTTTATTTAAAGATATATAATGTTACAGAAAGTCAAGAAAAAATAGAAGACGGGATAAAACTTACCGATGCATGATATCTGTCTTACACAACATAAAAAATAGCACAATGGAAAATTTAACAGGGAATTTTTCCATGGGCGTGGACGAGAAAAATCTTCAGTTATTGTATTCATTAGTTTCTATAGCCACCGTTGCTTTCTTCATCGCGCTTCTCAACGTTTTCTGTATCGCTGTCTTAGTGAAATCTCCGAAGTTGCAGAAAAGTCGATTTCACTTCCTTACATTGTGCTTGAGTGTTGGAGATTGTACAACGATGGTTTTCCTTGTGGTGTTACTAAGCAATACAGGACTGGAAGTCTTTGCATGGAACCTGCCTTATCTTTGTATGATAAGTTCGTCTTTAGTGTATTGCACCGTATTGTTTTCTCTGTTTCAGACATTGTCAATATGTGTTGAAAGGTGTTGTGCAACGTCTATCTCGAGTAAAAGTTCATGGAAATTATTACACATTCTAGTGAAGACAAAAGTTATGGCCACATTTTACGTGCTTTGCTTTGTATATAACATAACTATTTTCTTTGGTAATGGATTCACATTAAGAAGAGGTTGTCTTGGTAACCAGTATTCATCCACATACATGTACTTGAAAGAAATTCCAATTTTACTCCTTTTGATAACGA
>JAOXYJ010192975.1:0-10472 GCA_028566555.1 Lithophaga nigra
ATTTACGAAATAAATTAATTTTGTAACAGTACATTGGAACTTTCCTGCAGACTAGATCACAGGCAACGTGTAAGTGTTTGGTGCTTGCTTGTGAGGTTTGGATTCAGTAAAAGTTGATCCCGTGCTTAAGATGTATGCTGCTACATATTGCAATTGTGGGGTTTCTGTCCAATTAATATGCCCAAGACGTGTCACGAGTTTGTTGCTGGACTCACACTCCGATTCGCTAGCACTATAAAGTTGCATTCAGGGTACTGGTTAAGTATGAGCAGGCATTAAATATGCAGCAACATACCATATAATTTGTTCTGGCAGTGACATTGCTGCAGAAACAACAAAAAAAAAAACCCCAAAAACAAAACAAAACAAAACAAAAACAAAGAAAAAACAAAACAAAACAAAAAACAAAAACAAAAACAAAACAAAAACCAAAATACAAAAAAAACCTCCGAACTTATTTTATACGGGACTTGTTACTGTCTGTAATAAGAGGTCATTACAATATCTATGGCAAGAAGTAGGTGATCACTTACTATCTGTAATAAGGGGTCATGTACAGTGCATTTGGCAAAAACTAGGCGATCTCGTGTCCTTTGGCTCTAAAAATGTAGTGTTAAACTTCAATTTGTAGTTAAACCTTGTATATAATCCTCTTAATTTTGATGGTGATGTGCGTTATGAACTGAAAAATGATTAATATCACCAAAGTTGAGTCATATAACATATTCGGAAATTTGAACCTAAATTTGCCAGATTTTACATAAAATTGCATCCAGATTAAATTAACATAAAAAGCTGACGACAAATTAATACCCAAGTGAGTTGTAATACTCATGAAGAATTCATACTGACAGATGAAAAAATATGACTCGATTTATAGGGAGTAACGTTCCAAAAGTCCTTTTATTTTTATTTTTGTTAACATATGTTTTGACAAGCGGTTTAGTTGTCGTGGGTTTCTACTTGTCCTGAACAATGTTCAACTAAATCAGAATTGGTACTCTTGTTAAGAAAAAATATACAGTGATAGAATATCAGAAGATAAACCAAAAAGGCGGTTCATGACAATCTACACCATAAAGCACACACGAAAAAACAAAATTTAAAAAAATAAAGACTGGACACCTTGAAGTCCAATTAGAGCTCATATACAACGGAGAAGATAAAATCAGCTGTTCTGAACTGAGCAATCACAGTAGTCACAACTATTAAGACTAAGCTATAGTGAAAAAAATAATTCGTTTTTAACATTCGTCTAACAGAGACTGCTTTACGGTATGTAGAACGTAAAACACCTGGTTGCGGATCCAAACATTTTCAAAAAGGGGAGTTCCAGTGTAAAAAAGAGGGGTTCCACATAAAAGCCGAACAAGAAAAGACGGTGTTCCGCTTTGATACATTTTTGTCTATTTTTTAAAAAAAATCCGACAAAAGGGGGGTCCGACCCCCGTAACCCTTCTCCTGGATCCGGAAATGAGGAACTTTTAAGTACAAGCATTTTTAATACTGAACGGATAACAGATATCATACAATACGTAAATTTTGTTTTAAATTTTAAATAACAGCCTTACCTTGATATTTTTTTATTTAAAAGTAGTTTAAATTAATTATAAATACTTAATGAATTCAGTTGCAAATAGTACGTCAAAACCTGGGGTCACTTAGCCTTGAGATTCAGAACATGTGTACTAGACCAAAAATGTTCTCAGTAAAATATAAAATCCAGGTCAGCAGTAAACTGTCGTCAAGAAAACGGTACCATTAAACTAAACAGACAGCTGAGTTTTGGCAACGTAATGTACTCTGTTGAACTTAAAACTGGTATAAATAGACACAAAAATCTAAGTGTCTTTTAATATTACAAGGACTGTTTCACCGAAATTGTTGTCTTGAACTGGCAACTCAGTGATCTGAGCAAGTTGCTTACTGGACTTGGGGTCACTCTAACATTACAGGTAAATATTGATATCTTCCATATTTCTCGTTATTTCTACCTTCATGTCTTTTTCCTCGCTCTTTGCATTTATTTATGTTATAGATATATTATAAATGGCAATGAAAGAGCGTGATTTCCGAGTGAAATAAAATTCACAATGCGAAATATCATTGCGCATGCCTATGACGGAAAACGTAGTGCGTTTCAAATTCGATCTGAAATTATTCAATAATATTCAGGAAGATCTATATGGTAAAAAGTATAACTAATCCAGGATTTTGAAATATTTCTCTTGTGACCGAACAACATATACCTCACTCATGCGCCACCTGCATTTGTGAGTTTATTTGTTATTCGGTCACTCGACAAATATTTTTTGATATTCACAATCCCAGGTTAGTTATAATTATTCATGTATTTACCTGTTAAGTTCGATATGTTCTTGCTTTCTTCTCTCGTTTTATGCTCTGATTTTATCAGTTTGTTGTTTTATGTCATATTTTGGTTGCTTCATTCCAGATTCACTAAAACCAGTTTACTGGTTTTATAATTATTGACAGGTAAGTCGACGGTAGTGATATGATATACACTAACCGAAGTCAATTAATTTAGAAAGTGAGTCGAATGTCTGTTTTAAAATATACATGAAGCGAACCGTTGAATGCAGAGTTTTGCAAATGTCTTATTTTCACTGTATTTTTCCAGTGTTTCACAAATTTTATATCAATTATAAGTCTTTATAGGTATTTTGAATAAAATATTGATTCAAAATTGATAAGAAGTGTTCTAATATCAATTTGATAGCTACAGCATTAAAAACATAACTGTTTTTCTCAAATATTTGAAAGTACCAGGAATTTATTTAGGATTTTTTCTGAATAAAATAGATTTCAAAGTTTGAAATGAACGTTTGATAAAGCCAAGCATATTTCAATAGCACAGAGTACTGCTTAAATTTCGCATATCTGCAGTAAAAATCACCCTCAATGTCTGAACAGTTTGAAGATCATCTCAAATAATTTTTTCCAGAAAAAATTCAACATGAAAGTTCATTGGCTTTTTCTAAGCGTTTTGATATCAGTAGATGTTGCTAAAGTGAGTATACGTTTATTTTATCATATTCTAAAGTCAATTTCTACTCAGACAAATTACATTCCGAATTAGGTCATGTTTTTCTTCTGTCAAAAATCGCATAAAAGTGGAAGAAAATAGTGCTTTAAGTAAGCTGCACTATTCAAGACATGTCTTTTTTTAGTTTCATTTTAAATGTACTTGTTTTTAGAATAACCGTGCTTCTAAAGAAAATATTTCTTTTCTCAGCTGAAGAGAAATGGTAAACTTTTTTAAAGAAATAAAAAAATGCTCTACTTGAATAAAATAAGAAATTTTACAGCTTACAAATATGATGTACAAATTTTAGAGCTACACCAAGGATGAAGTGTTTCGTGTAAAACAAACATTTTCAAGTACTAACTGTATTGGAATTTGATGTGGTGAATTCGGTTTTCTTGCAGTTTTTTTAACAGGCGATTGGTGATCATTTATTCGTGCAATCTTACTAATGGAGCTGAAATTATTCAAGCTTTCTTGAAAACTGTTTAAAGAATATTGGATTTGCTCTTCTATTGTGATTTTCTTCACACAGATAATGTTTTTTTTTCACCCAATAACCCCTAATTCAGTAAACACTTGCATCTTATTACGGAAGTATTAATTATTGTTTTATGATCGTGTATACATGAGACTTATAAAAGATACTAAACAAGAGCGCTTAGACTTGTTCCTTAACCTCGACAACACAGATATCAGTGCCCTCTCGGCAGTATGCAAACGTCATGATTTTTTCTTTGATTTCAGGGTGGTACTATCCCTCTGAAGTTTGTATGTCAAATCTGGTACTATGTTAGAGAACTTGCTCTACTTGACGAGATTTTTTCTGGGTAGCATATTTACTCTTGCATTTAATAGTATTGCTAGACTCCAAAAAACGTACCGAAAATATTTTTGACGCCATCCGACTTTTGTGGATCACCATAAATTTCTCGTGTTTGCTGATCACAGGAAGTTATTATATATTCAGTATAGTCTATCCTTCTCCGATTCCGATTTAAAACAGAGGCGTGGAGAATTGTCAATGGAATACTGTATGTAATATAGTATCGCAGTAAATGCTGATTATGCCAATAGCAGATTTTTATTCAGCTTTTTTGTCACTAATTAAAAAAAACTGATAAGTACCGTTGCTAACAAATATACAATATACTTTTTGTGCTTAATTTTCATGAGATTAATAAGAAAAAAATCACAACTATTGTGCGGTAGAGAAACAGTTTTTCATTGTTTATCCTTTGCAATGTACTTTTGTAAAGCAAATTTAAATAGGTAGAAGTTAAGTTAATCCCACAGTATTTCATGCGCTTGTTCAAAACTATGACTAGGATTTTCATCGATCATGTATTTCATCCATTATTGGTTTGGTATTGTAGTCACTGGATTGTTGTGGTAAATGAGGTTATTGACAGTCAATGCTTTGCATTCTTTTTTCACATCTGTTCATTTTCAGACAACATTTATGAAGGATACTACTTGCGGCTCAAGTAAGGGGTGTTGGGGTGACTGTGCTACAGGATGTACATATCTGATACTATGGTCGGACGATGGATCGTCGGTGTCGTTTACAATCAAAGCGGAACTGTCCACTAATGCTGATCAGTGGGTAGCTTTTGGGCTTTCGCCTTCCAGGTCAATGGTAAGCTATGAAAATGGATTTACTGAACCCACTTTTATCCCAATCACGGCTTGATAAGAGAAAAGTAGACAGCATCAAATCAATACTATTGAAAAACATGTATTAATTGGAAACCTTAATGAGTTAATTCTCTTACATGTACTAACTTAAGAAACAGTTAATTTAGCAAGGAGAGAATTCTTTGTTTAGTTTTCTCCTTTTACCAAATTTATTGTTTTACCTTACTTGATCAGGAGCAATAATCCACTTAATTTTATGTCTATTTATCGGTCTTTACCAAAATGTGTTGTCTTACCTTTGGTATGTAGTGATGCCCAGCAAAACTTTTATAATGTTTAGTTATTTCCCTCGGTAAATTAGTTGACTTACCTTACTTAGTTTGGTAAAGAACAGTAACTAGTAATGTTTTGTATAAAACTTTTGTACTGACTACAATTCATTCATTAATTGTAAATTCTTTTTTTCCAGAGTCAATCTTTTGTTGACTTATTTGTGAGAAGTATTTATCGTATTGCTTTTTTGAAAAACTTTTGAAATCTATAGCAGGAGACGCTTACGCTGTCGACACACCCGGTCTCATTCCTTATGGATCACGTTCAATTTGTTTCTCGACATTGTATATTCCTAAGGATTTAATGAGTCTGGATTTCGGTATGCTACGCTTCCTTGTACTTTTATTTGTATATGAGACTTTCACTTGGAATTCAAAATCACAGATACCAAATTTACTGCGTACGAAGCAACGTTGATTTCGTTTTTTTTTAGTCCTCTGTTGTTGTTTTAGTCCAAATCCTACTAATTGGCTGTGAGTTCTAGGCACAAAATGTCAGTTTAATACATGTATAAACTTGACTACGGTTTTTGCATCATGTGCTGGGGCATATGTATGAACTTGTTTAATCATAGTCACGTACATCAACTATATATTTCAAGTTCATCTCTGAAACATCATAGACCATATAAGAACGTGATTTGTTGCAAAACAATCATGTTCTAGTCCAATACATGAACTATGAATTATGTTTAAATTATATCTCTCTTGTACTGTGACGTCATATCAAGATTTAATCTTCTGCGAAAAGAAGAGATACCAGGAAATCCAGACTTTGCAGAAAAAAGAATAGCGGCCGAGAATTATTCACATTCCACTATTTGAACGTAGTCTTTTTTCCATTCCTGCAAAGTTTTTATTCTAACATTTCGGTAAACATAATAGTGGCTTACCAATGGCTAATAATGAAAAAAGTAAATTATGAATTATACATGCTGACGTCTTTTGAGGCAAGACTAGGTTCTGGCGTTGGCCATATAGACAATAACGTATATACTAGTAATCCATTGTTTCCTTTAAAATATGAAACAATGGAGCAAGTCGCTTCTGCTTCATTTCCATTTCTATAATATTAACTAATCAACATCGATTTTATGTCAGAAAACGTGCTCAGAAATAGAAATTACATATATGTATTTATCTTTAATATTTTTCAGCAAAATGCAAGTGTTACGGCATGCTTGATGACAAGCAGTGGAACATTGTTTGATTATGAAAATTCTTACAATGCTGCTTCTGGAAATACTAATAATGCGGTGTCAAGTGTAAGTTGTTCAGTACATGTAATTAGAACTTAAATCATACCACATAGTAAGTCCGATATAACACATCTTTCCCTTTCAGATGGTGATGAAAAATCTGTCTCGTTTTATTCAAAAAGTAAATTATGAACTATACATGCTGATGTTCATTTTAGGCATGACTAGGTTCTGGCGTAGGCCATATAGTTGTTTAATGACAGGCACAAACAAAGATTAGTTAATCAATTCACTAATTCCGAAGTTGTAATTCTAAGAGTATTTTGTTAAAGATATCTATAAAATTTAAAAACTCTTCATTCACAGCTACAGAAATTATAATAGTACTCAGGACTCTGCCATTGGATAGCATTCTGTTTTATGTTTTTCAGCCAACTACTGGACTTTCGTCACTTTCGGGAAGTTATTCAGGGACGTTGCTTACTTGTTCGTTTACTAGAACTGACACCAACAGTGATGGTGAGGTGTTCGATCTCGAAACAAACTATTACATGTTGTGGGCAACAGGGACTGTATCAGGTATTCTATACTTTGTCGATCGAATTTGACTATCGAGGACTGTAATTAACGCCTCCACAGATTGAACTGAAATTTACTAACTATAACTCGAAAATGGTTCAGTTCAAAGTTTTTCTTAAGGATCTATCTGAAATGCAGTATAGCCGCCCTCAGCGTCGAACAATATTTTTTTGTGCGCAACCTTTAAAAAGTGGGAGATAAAAGACAATGCAGTCATTCGTTCATCCGTAGTCATTCAGAGGAATAACTCTGCGACAAAGTATCTAACCAAACTTTTTTTGGTTTTTGTTTTTGCTTACGTTGCCATAGCTACACACAAAAAAAATTAGTCGTAAGAGTTATTGGGTATGGTTAAAAATTTGGTAACAAATCTCGGGAAGTTATATACGCTCTTGAAGTCTAAAATGTGATATGTAATTTTCTTTAATAGTAATAATAGCCGTAATAACTGGACTCCAGTTGACTCCAGACAGTGAAACCCATCTGGGGTATTTTGTTGAAAATGATCAATCCCCCAAAAGTCGGTTCTAAAGTTTTGCAATTACCTCCCGTTATCTGCATCAAGTTTAAGTCCCAAATTTATAATATCAGTCCCCCAAAAGTCTATCTACAGCATATCTGCAACTATTTTCAGTACCTAACGCCTTTTAGAGTTAAGGCCCTTCTTATATGAAAATTGCTAAGGTTGAAGAAAACAAATAATATCTTCAAAATGGTAGTATTGATTGATTGATTCTTGTTTGTTTAACGTCCAGCGGCAAATTTATATGCATATTCAGGACAAGAACAAATTAACAATATCAATTGGTGGGATCTGAAAAGTAGTGGTACCTGGAGAAGGGACGGAATATTTCGACTCCCACTGGAAAAACGGGACAGGACCGGTAGGGACGAAAAATTTAGCCTTGTAACTGATCACCTACGTACCACTCTAAAATGGTAGTATCGAGAGATCTTAAAAGTTATTCTTAGTACATCACAATATATTGCATCAAGTATATAAATATAAGATATGTAACATCGATATCTTATATTTATATACTTGATGCAATATAAGATCGATATCTTATATTGCATCAAGTATATAAAAATGAGATATCGATCTTACATATCTTGGACTCACCTCCCATGCAAATTTTGACATTTTTAAGGGCAGAGGTGTGCAAAAAGCGTTGCTTTTAAACATGCGTTTGTGATACATCATGAATTGTGAAGAATGTGCATATTGCTAAAATTGAGCAGAGCTAGGTCCATGTTACTTAGTAATGCCCAATGAAACATTAGAAAAGGCAAAAATGAGCAATCGAAAAAAAAAAATTCTTTGACATAGGGTTCAAACAACTCATAAAACTCGTAATTATGAATACATAGAAAGCGTACCACAATTACTATAAGAAGATCATTGAAACCTATTCATGCCCTTGAAAATGAGAACATTATCGAGGTTCAATATTGTTACACTGATAATTGCGACCACTATTGATGCAGTCCAGAATTATATCACTTTAAACTGAATATGATCTGTTTTGCAAAATGTAGGTATACATCCATACTGAGCCACATTTTGTGGCTTACGCCTAATTTTTATTTTAAAATTCGGAATCACAGCATCTTGTCTGTAACCCGTATTAAAACACCATGAATCAAAGCATTTATGCTTCACGCTTGCCACATTCCCAAATCTTGTAGTTTTCCATAAGGAAGTAGGGGAAGCATTAGGGCATTTCTCGTGATTTTTTATTTTTGATTAGGACAATCAGTTTTACTTCATTCATTCAAATCGTTGTTTGATGTATAATATGTTAAATATAATAATCCAGCGAGAAAACGTTCTTTTGTAGTCAATCTGAAGAACTTGAAGCTGTAAATCAATCTTGGCGTCGATATGGCATTTTGCAGTATGTCTGGCTAACTTTTCGAGTGCTTCAGATTCACTGTATGATGCTAAAACACATTTTCAGTCAGAAATGTTTTCTTGCTTTGCTTTCATTTCATTTTTTGATTTTATTTTAGTTGCTACCTTGGTGCTTAATATGTGTTATGCCAAATTTGTTTTCGAATATACTGTGTGCTATGAAGCTTTTATATGTGTTTTTATATGTGATACAAGCTATTTTGTTTTGAGACATATAACCTATGTCGATTTATTTATTTTTATGCGTTTATATGAGTAGCCGGTTGTACATGTAGGAGCTCCTTAGACCTAATGCTGTCTTGTTGTTATGTATATATATGCCGATGTGAAATATTCAGTTACTTGCTTACTTACAGAAATGGACAATCAAAATGTTTCATGTTATTCCCAAGAATCATCAGTGCTTAAGCTAGCTAAATCTCTTCGTCTGAATATAGTGCGTTTGAATGTATCACAGTATTAGTAACTTCTTGTTTAGGAATTAAGTTGTAAATTTGTGCATCTCTTTTATGAAAAAGAACGCTAGCAAAATCTTCCTTATCGGAAACCCGAACATTGAGGGAGATATTCCCACATTGAAGCACTCAGAGATTGACATGTAGGAGTAGATCATGGCACTAGATTGAACACATAGGATCCTGAACATCTTATATCGTTCAGAATCAGGTGTGCTTTGCACATAAGCAGAAATTAGGTCTCAACGATATGACTAGCACATAGCTGATTAGAAATTAGGCAATGACGTTTTTGTTGTAAACATAAGTTTGTGGAATCTCATATTGCTAATTAAAAGTGTGTTGAACCGGCTCTCTACAATTAAAATTATGGCAAATTATGTATACTTATAGTCACTTAAAAATGACCGATTTCATAAACATCAGCGACACATCCTAGTGTAAGCTTCCTTAACAAATGTTGGCACTCATCCGTATCAACAATTAACTGAAGTATCAAAGCAATCACATTACACATAATACATTTTATCACAGTTTTTAATTTATTATTTTGTTTTGAATTATTACGACATAACATTTTTTAATAATAAAAGGGTTCCTGGATAAAAAACATTCTACAAATTATTTATTTTTAGGTGGTCCAACTAAGAATCAACATACAGCTATTGGAAAATCAACAAATATCATAGATTTGCAGTCGACTACAGACCATGCAGGAGGAGCTGAAAAAATGACTCCAGTGTGTTCAATTTTGGTTGTGCTCTCCTTTTTCCATGTAGTTTTCAACTAAACTGTTTTAAATGATTTTATAGATGTTATTCATATCTACGAACTTAATGAAATACATACTTTTTGAAATTCTTTGTTAACCAAGGTGACGCAGAGGATCACAATGGCTTTCAAAGAATAAAGAACACTCCTTTACACTCTAAGATTCCTTGTTCATTTCATTAAGGTCTTTACCGTTTCCAATGGGAAGACCTTCTTGTAATGCTTATGATTATTATTATTTTTTCCGCCACTTTTCGAACCCCGATAGATTTTTTGTTTCGCAAAAAATCAAAGAGATATTTCATATAAAGCATCGGTCATGCAAAGACCGTTTGGCATTCACCCTGGCAAACCGAAATATTTTTCATTACAGAGTTATCCCCCTAACACTGAAAACCTTGTTATCTAAATAACTCCAAAACCTTAAAAGATAGAGAGAAACTTGATGTGGAAAATGTTTAGGAGCATATAACGGAGATTCATTACATTTCGGTCGAAAAATTCTGATGACTCCTTATAGGAGTTATTGCCCCTTGA
>JAOXYJ010193192.1:0-10471 GCA_028566555.1 Lithophaga nigra
AAATTTCCAATTATGTAAGGGAATATACGTGTAAAAAATATGGTGAATGTTTGGTAAAAATATCAAACACTTCGGAATTTGCGACACTGTAACTTTTGGAATAACAGATCTCACAGGTAACAAAAGCCGCACGTCGCAACATTAAAAGATGAGGTGCTAACAGTTCACGGTCGAAAATCAGTTAATGTCAATAATTGTTGTTTCGACAATAACGCAAACAGTAAACTGAAGATTTTCTTCTTTTGTAGGAATACGGCTGTTCCAGGTTTAAAGCTTTCATCGAATTGAAGATAGAACTGGGAAAAGAAGAGCACCCCAAGGAAATCCGTGAGAGATTGAGACCTCTTTACTCGTAAAAAAGTTCAAAGTGCAACTGAAAAGCGGACTTGATTTTCGAGAAATGAGGAAATGCGTAGATATCTGCAATATTTTTAAATTTATGTTTTGTTTCCATTTCATAATTTTTAGTAATGGAATCATCAGTTCATTTCTCGGGGTTTATTCTGATAAAAGTTCCAGAAATTGTCAGTTTTGCAGAAAAAAGAAAATAAGTATGGAACTGTGTGACACCATTCTTTTTTTTCTAAAACAATGAAACAAAGGACATGATTTCATGGACCTTTCGAGGAAAGTTTTAATGACAACTGGAGGATGCCACATTTTATACCAGGAACGGCCTGTTTCAAGTTAATTAGATATAATAATATTGAATCCACATCTAACTTCACAACCGTGAAAACTGCAACTTTGACGAAATTGTATGAAGCCAAATATCACGCGCAGAATAATTCAGCATTAACATTTATAATCTTTCATATCGGAAATAAATAAACTGAAATATTTTCAGCATTAACTTCAACAGATTTGTGCAAACAAGACAATAGGCAATTTTATGTACTCTTCTGTTCGCTTGATAAAGATAAGTTTAGAATAATTAATTTGTATATACACTGTAGTTGCAAAAGGTATGAAGTTTAAAATTGTCAAAAGAGAAGAATATAATGCAACTCAAATGAAAGAGTAAGTATAACAAAATAAATGTAAAACGGTCTTTTCTATCAAAAATTGCAAATCATGAAACTACCGGTATATTAATAGATAACAAAGTGGAATTCAAATAGTATTTGAACTTTAAAAAATTTTTTCCCTTCAATTTTTGGTTGTCTTTGGCTTGAAATCTGCATATGACGATTGAAATAATATCAACAGCTAGACACGGTGAAAAAAGTGATATACAGATATATTGTTCACTCGTATGATTTGAAAGAAAGTTCTTTTTACGTGTTATTGTGTAATAACTCAATGTTGATATTTTGCTATCGTACAGTATGATCTCAAAAATTTTTATTTTTATAACTGTGAAAGTACATGTGAGTATCTGATTTCAGGGACTATCCCAGATTTTATTTTGAGGGTTGTTCCTAACCTGTTAAAGTAGAAACAACGAAATTTGTCGCGAGAGAAACAAATATAACTCTCTGCCTAGATCAGATCATATAGATTGTAATACATCATGTACATGGTTGAAAATCTAATGTTTTGTCTGTTCAGAAATTCATGTTGAAATGGTCAGTTCAGTTGAAATAAAAATTTTCCGCATGACTCTTCTGTGTTCCGACAAAAGGAATTTGACCATTCAGGACCATATTTCTACTTTCCGAAACAAGTTAAGTTATATCATGAATATATTGATATTTGTATCGTATTAATACATCTTTTGTCATTAACAGATTCACATAAACACCTACAGTTAATGGATCTTTTATTTCAAAGATTTAAAATTTACTTCAGAATTTCAACTTGATATTAAGAACAGACAATAAAAAAAGAACAATATTATCCGTGCCAAGTAAAACGATATTTTTGCTTTTCTCGTCGCAAATTTCTCAATTTCTACTTTTAGTGGTATATGCGATTACTGGCTACAAGTTCTGTTCAAGGAATCAATGTATTTCAAAGTATTAATGTTACCTTTAACATCAGTAGAAGTTTCGAGTCCGTGATGTGACACATAAACACGCATCATCGGTTGAGCTGATCGGTGTAACGTAAAAAAATGGACCACAGAAAAAAGTTACCTGTCCCACTTCTCTACATAGAAAACTGGACCCAAACTATGTAGTTAATGTTGAAAATTGGACCACTCGGGTCCTTTTTTTCTAGTAAGATTTACTGATATACTTAATTTCTTAAGTGAATATATTAGAAACGACAGCTTTTACTATCTGTCGGCAAGGGGTGTCACGTAATTCTATGGAGCAAATGTCTACACGTTTAGTCAATTTTTCGTTGTATAATTTTGGACCAGGTCCTTTTTTTAACTTCTTTTTTCTAATTCTGCCTGTTAAGAGTATTTCACACTTGTACAGATATCCAGTGTAACTAAAACCGTAGTTAAGAAAACAATGATGATATGAAACATGCATAAAAGCATAAATTATAGCTATTAATCAATATTGTAAAATATTAATAACTCTAAATGATTTACAAAATATTTCATATAATTATGATATGCATTGTATTAAGTATTACTAGTACATGTATTTTTATTCTAATGTCTTGTTAATATCAGGTTTCATATTAGATCATACAAATTTTAAACTTACACATTTAAATTGTATTTTAATTCAGTTTCAAATTTTTACAGTAAGATATCTGATCTAACATCAATACATTGTATTTTCAAATTTCTTCTTATTTCTAATTTTCCATATAACCGCTATAGAAATAATATACCCTTAATATTTAACGTTCCCTTATATACATCATATTTTCCTCTATATTCAAAATTATTTGATACCTTCCATGTTGAACAATAAATCATTAATAAAATCAATTAAAGGATAAACAACTTAACAATCATAATAAATGAACTAGAGATTCGATGTGATTCCTATAAATATTCTGGATAATAATATAATTGTGAATAGATTTTCTTTGCAGTATTTGGTACCAATACTTATACAATGTAATTTACAATCTGCTAGGTATCACTGGAGGTCTCAGTCTTGCATAAAAATTACCTGTTATATTTCATACGAACATGCTGTATGTAAAAAAAGTCTTAAAAATCATTTTTGCCTCATTTCCTTTTCATGTACCCACGAAGGCAAGAAATTAATCAAATATCGAAGTCAAAGCATCAATTTTCCTACTTTCATTTCACTATTTTACTTGCGACACACCACATCTTGTAAACACGAAGTACTTCCACCTTCATGACCTTTTATATAATAAATAGTACAAAACATTTTTACAATATGAATGCATTTTCAATTTAGCATATTTTTCATACATGCAGCAAAAAGGCACAGCCGGAAAAAAATTGGAAAGATCTGGACTATATTTTATTCACCACCATCTTTTGAAGTTCACTTGAACTGGATCGTTTATGCAAGACTGTTTCCTGTAACGAACAGAAAGCTTTACGAAAACCGATTTTTCTCATGAAAAAGAATTATTACATGACATTGTATAAATTGCGTTCCCCCAAAAAGACCTGACTACGCATTCAAAATGGGATAAATGTTTGGTTTCTTATATAAGACATACATTTTGAGATAAAAAGGGAAATTTAAAAAAAAAAGTAATTTTCAGAATTTTTGTCTTGCATTTTCTTAAACTTTTCAGTAGAGCTATGCGAGTTCAATTACAACATATTTGTTAGTTTTCATCTAATAAAAGTTGCATTGTTATTATTGTGTTTCTTTCAAGCATTATTTATAACAACTTCCTTTATAGCTAAAAGAGTGTATAATTTGTGGGTCGATAGTTTTATGGTACTTCACACCTAGGTCAGAATTGAGACTTAGTTGTCCTGTTGTGAATAGCTATGGAATTGTCGTATACACATTTCACGCCGTGTCGCTATTGTGCCGTCAATATATAGTGGCGTCGACTGACGATGTGAATTTCAACAGGCCTAACTCCTGAAGTTTCCCGTTAAAAATCAAACTTCCTATTGTTTCTGTTCATTTACTAGCGCAGCGATATTGTGATATTACTGATGTACTACGACATTGCTTTTCTACGGAAAATATAAACCTCTTTAAAATACTTAATGTTACGTACAGCTGTGATTTGTATTTGCTTCTGTATAAAAACGTAATATGTAGATTGTTCGTATCAGAATTTCAACTCTCCATTGACAAAATAGAGTATTTACTGATCACATCGACCTGTCAAATTTTTATTGGTGATGTGTTTATCCAGTAGGCTTTGCAAATATTCCAAGTTGTAAATACCAGTCTGTAAAGCCATCCTAATGATATACCAGTAGCTTGCAAACAAAATCCTCGAAGTCACAGTTGGGGAAGTTGAATTGCTTGAGCGTTCATGACAAAAGACAAATTTAACCTGAATGGCCCACCAAAACAGAAAAGAGAGCAAACACTGTGTGCAAAACCATACACATAATCCCCCTTTATATTTCTGGTCTTAATTAGACATAATCTTCAAAGTACAACTTTATTAAAACACATATAATACAAACATTTTGGCCCTGGGGAAACACTCAGCTTAAAAAAATTTTGCAGTTCCTGCCAGAGCAAGCAGCCTATATGCCAAGTATGTTAGACACAAAGTAGTACCGCCCGACAATACGTCAATCATTGGGAGTATGAAGAGAGGGCTTCATAGGGGTTTCATCTACAGCGAAGGCTGCTAGGGAGATAACCAACCCATATTTGCTACTGGGGCAGCAAGGGTCTATTGGCTAGGGCGATAGCCCATATTTGCTACGGAGGCAGCAAGGGTATATCAGATTGACGCTGGAATGATTTTTTTTTATAAATCTGTATCCCCGAAATACTTGGGGATTAATGAAATTTAAGAAAATATATAAATATCACTGGATAATTGCTGAGATATTTCCTTAGTCGTGGCATTATAGAAGGTGTTTGGTTGGGGTTGATGGGTGGTAAATTTCCAAATAAGTACTGAGTTGAGATTTTCTGTGTCTGCAGTAACCAGAAACTGATGCTCAAAGATCATGCATATGACTTTACACACAGCATATTTCCCCATGTGGGAGGAGCCTAACTGCATCCTTTACAGTGTCCAACATTTAATCTAATCTAATTAACCTTTAAGATTTGTTACTATAAGTGATTCTCAGTTGTTGAATTACATGTAAGTGCATATGCTTCCTGCTGAGAATCCAGCTGTAAACTTCAAAGTGTCAAGCCTTATTTCTTAGATACTGATGATCTGCATATTACAGTTTAATTATACCCAGATGTTAGGAGGAGAAGTACAAACACTCCTAATCTGATTACTAATTGGTGAAATGTAATGTATATTTGTATAAACAAAACTTATATTTCATAAAAGTAACTTTATAATAATCTCTGAATCTATATTCCGCAAAACAGAAGACATTTACAACTAAATGATGTGTATGTTAGACACTGAAGCCTTGCTAAAAATTGCCCAATTGTCATACATACTTTCTGTATTATGCAAAATGTATTTAGTGAGCATGTTTTATTACTTTGCTATGTGTAGCACCCAAGAAATGGACCTAAACACAAAACCTAACTAAAGTCACTTAAGTGTAAAATGTAGCTCATGGTAAACAGAAACAGTTAATGCTATGTAAAAAGCATCCACTAATCAGGTTTCATTACTCTACCATGCTAGGTATTCAAGAAATGGACCTAAATGCAAAACTAACCAAAGAGACTCAAGTGTAAAATGTATGTGAAGGTGACCAAATTCTTCCAGAAACATTCAATGCAATGCTACATTCATCAACATATCAGGTTTCACTACTCCACCATGCTTAGTATCCAAGAAAAGGATTTAAATCCACAACTTAACCAATGTCATTCAAGTGTAAAAATTCAGATCTTGGTGACCCAAGTGTTGCACAAGCATCAAGTCGTATGCAAAATGCATCCACTGATCAAGTTTCATTACTCTACCATACAATGTATCTAAGAAATGGACCTAAATGCAAAACATAACCAGACTTTAGACAGACAGACAAGGCTAACACGTTATACTCCTTCTACATTCGTGGGTATAAAAATCAATATTCCAAGTTATGTGATGGAAATTCAAACTTCTAAACTTAGGAATTATAGAGTGGAAACATAAACTTACTAAATAATTACCTAATATCTATGGTAAGGTCTTTCATATTAGCCTAAAAATGAGATTTAGTGAAACTGCACATAATGTTTTGCTAAAAACTTCACACTCACTTCCACATTACGTGTCCCTTGTGAGTTTCAGTATACTTCATGACCTTATTTGAGACAGTTAAAAGGTTTTAAACCTTTTTGACAAATGGATGAATGAGCAAACAGACCCTGTTGTGGTGGGTACAGTATTCAACAATGCCCACCACAATGCGTGTTTAATATAATATTAAGGGCCTTATCCTACCTATTTCTGTTCAGAAAATGAAATTGAATAGTCTTACCAGATCCTTTCATAGCTTCGAAAAAGACATCTTTCGCATCACTGCCTGGGTCCAACCTGAAATTGTTATTTCTGTACGTAATAAATCATAATCAGAATATAAGTTATTTCATTATTGCCTAAAAAGGAAATAATGCTCTCAATTTCTTGTCCACTGCTCTGCTTTGACTTCACCTGTAAAAAAAATACATCTCCTTGTTTACTGTCAAACAAGAACACCACAGAGTGGGGCATCTCTTTCCAACAACAAAAAACTGACAAAAGTACAGGCATTTGTAAATCATCCTGTGTTTTTCCTATAATGTTCTGTTAACCTTGACCTTTGATTGAGAAATACACCAAGGATCATCCTCTCATCATGAGTAGGTGTGCAATGTTTGATGATCCTACAGCTTATTGTTCAATCTCTATCTTGCGATCTTGTGACATTATCCTTATACCTTGAAAAACAATGGGGATTGTCCTCTATCCCTTGTAAGATGATAATATGGCTTATGGATCAGTGTTTATCTTGTTAAGTTTTCTTGCATGTGACTTTAACCTTTAACCTTGATAAATAATAATTTGTCCTCATTTTGTTGACTATATGTGCCAGGTTTGATGATCTTAGAGCTTATATTAAGAGTTGAGTTAAACCATCAGTGTGGTCTTTGTTGTCTTCTGATATTTGTTATATTTTGAGCAATATTTCTTACCTAAAACATTTTTCATAAACCTCTTCCATGATCTTTTTGAGAAGTTCAAAGATCTTGTCAGAAACTACACTGCTGATGGAATTGTTTTATAGTGTGAATGATCCTTGGGTGGTCCTCGGCTATGTTGGTGTTATTACTGCCAATCTGAAGTCCAAGATGGCTACCACCGCAGGACATAGTTTAACATTGCACCCTATGGGAAATACACTCACAGATCTTCTTCTTGGAAACCACTGAGATAGTTGAACTGTAACTGAGCATAAATAGTCACTGGATTGTCCTTTACCAAGTTTGTGTTTTTGTTGCTGATCTGAAATCCAAGATGGCCACCACTGCGGGACTTAGTTTAGCATTGGACCCTATGGGAAATATACTTACACTTCTTCTTGAGATCCATTGAGACAGTTGACACACGACTATGCATGAATTGTCATTGGATAGACCTTTACGAAGTTTGTGTTTTTGATGCAGATCTGAAATCTGACATGGCTGCCACCACAGGACATAGCATAATACTGGACCCAATGGGAAATACACTTACAAATCTTCTTCTTGAAATCCATTGAGACAGTTGAACGGATACTGTACATGAATTGTTGTTGGATCAATCTTTACCAAGTTAATGTTTTGGTGCCGATCTGAAATCCAAGATAGCCGCCACTGCAGGACATAGTTTAACATAGTATAGGAAATTCATCTCAAGATCATCCTCTTGCAAACCACTAAGACAGCTGAATTGAAACTGTGCATGAATGGTCATTGGACAGCCTTTATCAAATATGTTTACCATCTGAATATCCAAGATTGCCCAATTGTGAGATATAGTTTGCAATTGGACCCTATGTGAAATGCACTTTCAGATCAACCGAGACATTTCAATTTATTGTAATGGGTCAGGGTAGAACCAGGTGAGCCTCTAGTGAAACAAACTACAAACTTGTAAGTAATCATTCTTTGAAGTTTCACTGAAATCTACCATCAGGTGTAGGAAATCTAGACATGATTTGTGCAGATTTGCAGTATAATATCTTGAAAAATAACAAATTAAAGCTTAATATTAAAGTTGAATGGTGGTGACATGGTCTGTTTTTGCTTTTATGAAAATAAAATTTATATGGCATCAGGTCTGATAATGATTTACCGAACTGAAAGGAGAACATACACTGGTTGATTGATTGTTGTTTGTTTAACGTCCATCGCCAAATTTATAGGTATATTCAGGACGAGAACAAATTAACAATACCGTTATATCAATTAGTGAATATACACAGGCTACACAGAACATGTAATTACAGGCAAAAATAAATTTAACATTACAGTTGAATCTCGTTATCTCAAAGTTGATCCTACAGACAAACAGAAATTCTGAGACATCATGAGTAAATATAAAGCACAATACTACACTAGGACCAAAATATTACTTTGAGGTATCAGGAATTTTGAGATAAAAGACTTTGAGATATCGAGAATAATCAACTGTATATTATTCTATACTGTAATTTTTACCTGTAAAACTGTTATGGAGTTGAAGAATTCTATGTAGGTCTGTTAATCTCAAACACTGAAGCAATGCAATTAGCAAAACATATATTCTTTCCAGCAGGATTAAGAAGTCCTCCATTTGGGTAAACACCTTAAAAGTTTACATAAGAATACATTTTACAAGATTACTGACAGATTATTTTTTCTAAAAGAGCAGATATATTAAGATTTTCCAACAGACTTCATTTTTTCTGTCAACAAAGAGGCACATTATACAGTGTATATGGATAATTTCTTTTACTGTACACTCTAACATGCGCACAATGCAATTACAACGAACATCTCATTATGTATGACTAACGTAAATCAAAACTAAATTAACTGAATTAAAGAGATATATTTTCTTTTTTAAACTTAAATACCACAGTTATTAATTAAAGATTTAGTTAAGAATGTTGAAAACATACTGAAGACCATGACAAAAGAGGTTTTTCGCTGTATTGGGCAACAGGAATTAATTTTTTAATATTGCAAGGGTGATCGTTGTCTGGCCGAATAATAATCAGGGGAAATAATGACGATTCATTTAGATGACATCAAGATGGCATGAAGACTTACTATTGGGTATTCTACAGATGCAGCACTTCATAGGGAATTCTCATTGGCACAATATTTTTGCGAATATTTAGCTGTACAGTGGAAAAAGGCTTCAATTTTGGTTGAAGTTGATGACAATGTTAATTTACCATTTTTGTACAGTTTGGTAATCAATATAAAGTACAACTTCATTATATACATGTAGCTATCTTTTTGGCAAACCTAAATGTTGGCAATATATATAAGGATTACAGTATATCAAGGAAACAATTTTTGTGCAAACTGTAACTTTTGGAAAAGAAGACCTACGAAATGAGTGACAGTAAGACAAGGATCACTACTAGAGAAGGGTGGTAATGAGGAAGCACTGAAAGAATGTTAATTTTTGTACTGTTTATTTGAATCAGTTGATGAAGTTTCATTGCAATGTATAGTATATTTAGTATCATAAACAGGACTAAAACATCTGTTGCTATAAACACATGGTTGCATATTTGTTGTACAATTATTCAGCTATGTAATTCATAGTATAATAAATTGCTTCACAATGATGCAACCTAAAGCCACTGTACAAAGTTATACATTAAGACTATCTCATTTCATACACAAAACATAATTCTTCGGACCAAATTTAAACTTACGTAAGTTTTCTTTTTCCTTTGATGTTTTTGGGGCACTGAACTTTACATTTCTGTTCATCTGTGATTTGTTTCTTTCTGCTAATTTCTTTCCCTGATGGACTTTTTCTTTATTTTGTTCATTGTTTTGAACAAAATCTAGTATAATAAAATACATTATTAATACCTACCAGAGATAATACACATGCATAGGGATTTTCACCAAACTCATTACTGATGTCACAAAATCCAATTTACATATGCAAATCAGCAATTTTGGTTGGCGAAGACAATATAATGTTAACTAGTCCTATTAGTAAGTAAATGGACTCAATTTTCAATCTTTAATAACTCTTTTATTAATCACCCGATTTTGGTTCTGTAAAGTTTGTCAAAAACTAGACAATTTTCATATTTTTTTCTATCAATTTACTTTTTCAGAATTTTGACCAAAGAGTTTTGAATTGTGTATCGAAATGTGTTGAATTTTTACGAAATGAATACACTTTACAAATTTAAAATTAAAATAATATCACATCAACCATAAACGTGTAAACATCACACTTCAATTATCAAAAAGAATTTTCAATTTAACTGTAAAAACATGTAAATTACAATGAGTAAGAGTTGACACTTTTATTGCCCTCATTAGCT
>JAOXYJ010193303.1:0-10470 GCA_028566555.1 Lithophaga nigra
TTTTTGGAGTTTTTCTCTAGAAATACATCAAGTAAAATCGATATTTTAATATTAAAGCGTGGTTTCAATTTCAGGTACGCGTTTGTTCCGGAATTTATTACAAATAAATACGTAGATCAAAATTTGACATAGTCATTAGTTAGTATCTCGCTAGATCTATTCAAATTCTGAACAACTGATGTCAATACATTTCGAATGCAAAATTCTAACCGTTTTTGCTTTCTTTTTCAATTAAAAGAAACTTAAATGACACATACAGAATTTCATAATGCTTTATGAAGTTATCGTTTTAGGTTTGGGTATGCACACTCCAGGGAAACATTTATTGTTCTTACAATACCAACACTGTCGTTGAAAGAAAGAATAGATTTATCATGTTTTCAAATTTCGAGACGAAGGGAATGTATTGGGGACAAGAGGAATAGGACATTCGGAAAACCATTTATGTTTTTGACAAAAGAAAAATCTTGTTTAAAGGTAATCAGATAGTATGATAAATTCTTGACTAAATGTTAGGAATTTATACCATAGTTCATGTTTATTTGATGTCAGCTATTGATTAAGCATTGTCATTTCTTAGAACTCTACCTAACATTCAAGAAGTTTCATATATTAAATATCGAAGCTTTTTATTGTTGCAATAAATGTGTTTATCCGGAGTTAAACCACCAGAACGAACGAACATCAAAGCAAATAAAGTGACTGTACAACATTTTAGTTTAAAAATGGAAATATCTGTTCACACAATGGTTAATTTACCTTCTTAAAATATAAAACAGTGCTTGCAGACATTATTTTCATGATTAGATTAGCCATAGAAAGTACTTTAAATTAAAGTCTTGTAACATAAACCATATTCTTTTGTAATTCCGCTATCTCAAGGGTAACACTCTTATGCTAGCATCTGGTGTTTATTTTGATGTGAAAGATCTTTTTGATTGAAGATTTTAATCATTCTTTGGCCTTGGTTGCTAACTATTAATCTCTGGGATATATTTTCCTGATATTTTCTCTTAAGTATATGTTGAAGTAAATTTGGTCAAATCTTTACCAATTACAGAGTACATAAGGCCATGTGAGCTTAATTACGCTTTGATTGTATTTTAAACTTGAGAGAACTGTAATATTATAATTCCAGGGAGATATATTACTAGAAATAATGAATTCACGGTTAGAATCAAGATCATCCTGTATTTGTTTGGCAGTTTTACGGGAATCAGATAACTCATGGACGGAATATCCAGCACATAAGGTAGAAACAGTTTGTATACCAGGAAAAAATTCCACTACTTAAAATGGCTTTATTGCTCTTCAGATCTTGATTTTCTTTGGACTTCCAACATTTGGTTTCCAGCTCTGCTGATGACACAAAATTTATTGAAATGCAGATATGGTGCACTAAATTAATTTTGGTATCGTGTAACGCATTTATTTACAAATAAATAATCAAAAGTAAATATTTCAGTTAACGATTAATAACTTTGAAAATTCAACATTTAACCGTCCAAGTAGACTATTAGACTGACCGACTGTTGTGCAACCCTGTCCAGATTACAATATCAAAACGTTTTAATATTGATTGAAAACAGACTGCATTGATTTATAGTGCTTGGAATGTGGATGATATATCGGAACCAGTGATTTCAATTGTCAAACTGGATGAACAATAATAAGGAAAATTCGATTGACTCAAATTGAATGGAAATCTACTTGAGGAACACAGTCACACAGATAAACACTGACGGGTTAAAATTTAATAAAGAAGTTAATTTACCTTTTTTACAATTATTCCATTCCAATACATAAAAATGCTTAACATTTTCCCCCGACAGACACCACTTAAAGTAAAATAGAATGCTGTTAGTTATGGTAATATAATTTTGAATTTATTTTATAACTACTTCAGCAGCAATGGAATAATATATACTCAAAAGTAATCTGCAATTTTAGTCTACTCCAATGTGGAATGTGTTTAGTAAAATTATTCACTCGAGCGTTGACTATACTAGTTCTATTTTAGACCAGGAATGGTATTCAAGTTAGACTAAGCGAAATTCCAAAATGTTTTGTTGTCGTTGCTTCACGAAGGATAAATACTTCTTCCAAGTGGAGACCATTTGAACACTTTATTTTGTCAACGGGAAGTGATGATGTATATCCGTCATATGACCAAAGAGCAAAAGTCTTATTTTCAGAAAATACGTTCTTGGGATCGTGCACCGTTTCAGTGAGGGTAATTTTTCTCTTTTTTTACTTTAGAATAGTATTGTTCCAAAATAAAATATACAATAACACTATAAACAACCACTTAAAATGATTTGATAGATGATCAAATTTACCAAATCAACAAGATATTATCTCCAAAGTTGTTAGTTCACGATTGAAACAAAGATTCGAGCTGCTTGTCATCCACATCAATAACTCGCCGACTTCGTGTAGTTTTTCTCCAGAATATTTAGCTTACTTCGGGATTTCTCACAGGGTACTCCGGCTTCCTCACCCAATAAAAACTGGACGCCACGACATAGCTGAAATATTGCTGAAAGTGGCGTAAAAACACCATTCAATCAATTCAGTCTCAAAGTTTTCCTAATGTTGATTTAAAAAAATTAAAATGTTTAAAACACTGATAAACGTTAAATATTATATCACGACAAGGCACTATCTTAGTACTTACAGAAAATAAACTTAACAGTTTGACCAAGTGATAAAATAAATGATTGCATTTTTCACAGATAAACAGTAATAAATACTAACTATTTACGTTCCTTTTAAACCCCCATCGTATCGATTTTCTTTTATTATTTCTTTATTTATTTATTTATTCCGGCTTAAAGTATTTTAAATAGATTTGATATTGTGGTGTAGTCTTTTTTTCTTTTCACCTTTTTTTTGTTTTTGTTTTTTGTTTCGTGTTTCAAATAAAAATGGCGAGTTCTGAGCATATTTACATCACGGAAATGTAAGTGAACAATAAATATAAATCCACTTCAATATCTTGTCGTAGATTATGAAAAATACTACACTCCATTTTCCAATTTTGTTGGTTGATGAAATGATTGATTGTTGTTTGTTAACGTGCAGCGGCAAATTTATATGTATATTCAGGTCGAGAACAAGTTAACAATATATAAATTAGTATGATCTGAAAAGTGGGTCGAATGGGAGAAGGGTGGGTAATTTTGACTGCCACTGGAAACAATGGAATATTGGGTAGGACCAGAAATTTAGCTTTATAACAGGTCACTTACGGACCCCTCCGAAGAGTTGTTACCAAAGGGTTCTTTAACGGGCAAAGAGTGTGACATTCTCCAAACACGTGCCTTGGATTTAACTACCCCAATCAGAACAGGCGTGACTGCGTATTTATTCATCCCACACAGCCAATAGGAGACCCCTCAGCACGGGTCTTACTGCCGAATGGAAGAAGTCCAGGTAGCCATACTTCTATACCCCAGCTACCCTTGGGGTTCAATTTTGTTGAATCTCAATACTTAACGATAATATGTCGCTTCAAGGCTCGGTCGAAAACCACTACTGCCAGTCCCATCTTGGTTTTTAATTTTTAGTGAAACAAAACTATAAGTCTATAATTTATAATAACTGACTTATGTGATATAGGCAGTAAACTACAAATACGAACGATCTGTCATCCGTCAAATAAGTAAAAAGTAATGTAAAATTATAAAAATTTAAAGCGACGGAGAGCGAAAAGTTTTTAATGAGTTTTTAATTATGAGACATTGTAATTTGTGATTATCATAAAATGTAATGATATAGAATTTAACATTCATTTCTTTGTTTTTTTTTCAGACTATGCCGGGTAACTGTACATCAATTTTGAATCTTGTGCTAGATAGCCTCCCACAACTACCTATACACATTACGTTACCGTACATATCAAGAAACAGCCGGGAACAAGGAATGAATACAGGTAATTAGGCATTAAGTAAAAATGATAATTATTAGGAGGAGCTGATAGCTTGAGCTACAAATGTCCAAAAAATAAGCCTTTAGATGATGTATTTTAAGTTAATTTTTCGGGGGAGAAATAACATATTTGGACGTACTATGTGTCTTTAAGTGCCAAACAATTGTAACTTAATAGCTTGTAAATTCTACTTCGAGCTTCACTCTTCACGTATAAATTACTGAAATGCACAAAGGTATAAAGAATTAGCGTTGATATCTGAAAAGAGTATATCATATTGAAGATAAGGTTATTTTCATTGTAGATATTCCTGTTGAATATATTGTTGTTATTCGGAAGGGACCCGATGATGAATGGGAGAAACTTAATACAAGATTGAGAAGGGGAAATAAGGAATTTAATTTTTTGATCAATAAATCAAAATCTCGGTAAGTATCAAATACCGTAAACATTTAAGACAATAAAAAATTCATAGCATAGATTTATCCTACCAAAGTATAAGGTCAAGAGTGTTTCGTGGTTGCAAATTATCTTCATGAATTAAACAATTACCCAAATTTTCCCCTAAACACATATTGCATTTAATTAATTCAATTAATCAATAAATGTACAAAAAATTCTAGTATGAGACTCATAAAAATCAACCGGTAAATGACAGATGCAGATGAAATAACTGATAACTAAAGAAATTTCATGAAAATACAAAAGTGCAGCAGAAAAAGCAACTTTTCATTGATTACGGCTTATATATATATATATATGTTACAATCAGCTGTTGTATTATGCTGTTTGATCTGGGCATTGTTTAAGCATCTTAACATGAAAGCAATTAAAATGGTATAACATTCAGTTGTTAGTTCGTTAATCTCATAAAACGGCTATACTTACTAGGAGACTGGTTGTGTATTTTTTCTGTTTGTTCCCTATTATATTGTATTATATTATCAAAATCCAGACGACAGATTAGCTCAATCCGACCGAAAATTAGAAGGGTTACGTTTTGGAAACTTGACTCTTCAAATAATTAGTGCTCAGTATTAGCTATGTGTTTTCAAACCCTTCTAAAATTGAAAATCTAAAATATATCTACATATCTTTTTTTTTTTTTAAAAAGCACAAAGTTCCGATCATATTTTATTGTTGAAATTAGAACATTTATCACACTATTTATATTCAGACAAATCGATCGTTTATTCATTGCGCAAGTGAAATTTATTCTTGTTTTCTTTAAATATGCTAATTAATAATTTTAATGATGTAAACGTCAATTTAAGTATCTTTACTTCTAAACCCATTTTAAATGTTTTAGATTGGATGGAATGACTGAGTGGTCAAGGTCGCTGAGGTGACTTATAACCGCTAGCCTAAGATCCTGCTGGCCCAGCTTTCATGTGTTAAAGTTTCCAGACACAGTTTCAGAGATTATGTGCTAAGTTTCTCAACCAAATAAATCTGGCAGTCATATCATAGTTGCAAAAATTGCTGAAAATGACACAAACACCATATACTTAAATGTTTTTGAATAAACACATCTTAGACTAAAAGAATGGATGTCGTTTGAAATCTTAAACTCAAACTTCGTCAGCAAATATTTTTTTATTTTAGAATTAAGAATAATCTGTGTTGGTTTTCATCACATTGTGTGAATAACCAAGTGTCCTAATGCTATCACCTGGCGTCCATCGTATTTGTCATCCGGACGTTTATTGCTTTTGGTATGTAATTCTTCTCATGCTGAAACTATTTGACCCGGAATCAACGTGTTCGGAATATTTTACGAAATTTAATATTTAACAAATGCCAGTTATGCATTCTGATAGCTGGAGAATATAACGGTGTGCCTGTCAGAAACTATTGTGCTTTGGATTCTAAACAAAGCTTTATTTTTGTGAATGCATCGGAAACATAAAATTGCAACCAAAACAGATCTAAATCAAACAAAAGGCAACTTGGAAAGTTCTTTAAAAGATCTTTGATGTCATTGAGTAAACGCAACTTTTATACCGTAATTAACCTTCTATGGTTTTGCCCTATATATACATTTTTATACTCAATATAGGGTGGTGGGGACAGAGTATAATATCTGACAACAGAGAAGCTTTGTTTGAAGTTTTTTCACACAAAGCTAGGACAATAAAATCAAACACTTCACAAATTTTCACTGAAATTCTCCATAGTTTATGTTATAGGAGAGAGTAACTGAACCATGACAGAAGCATTTTTCGCATTTCTAGCACAGCTTTTTGGGGGCTAATTACAAATGCAAGATTTTCGCCCAAAATGGACATAATTAAACACAATATCCTTGGGAAATATGCGAAACATTTTATAAGGTGTTGTATCAATGAAAGCATTACTCGGAAGAAATATTCGAAGTTTGTTCCTCCATATTCTTACCCCATCGATCAGAAATTAAAATTGGCGAGACGAACTAGTAGGTGAAAAATGGCCCTATGGGAAAGATCAATGCATTATTTCAACATGTACAACAACAGCGTCAATTCAGTTTTAAATAGCAAAAATATTATTTGTATGAGCATTAAAATAGATGTTTAAATGCTTGGATTCTGGTAATGCTGATGAAGTTAAAAGGAGAAATCGCAGTCTGCTGGTTAAAATTGAACAACGATATTTGTGTTTCTTTATTTGTGCTGATATCAATTTCTAGATGGCTGCCTCTGGACGGTATAGTTAAACCTAAATCCTGAAATGAAGTATAGTTTGAAATTCCTTTACTCAAATTACTCTGACTGTGTGAACCAAACTTCACACTAGGGTTTCTTTCGGTTGTTTTTTTTAAGGAAAAAAAGGCAGATACTAATCAGAGATCAAAATCCAAGGATCTAAAACTCAAACGGCAAAGCGAAGTCAAACGAAAGGAAATAGCACGAATTCTAAAAGCAGTGAAAGCAGGTGCTTCGATAAGGTAAGCGTCTCCTGCTATGCTAGCATTGCCCGTTGTGCGATTTAATGCCTATTCCTGTAATAGTCAGGAAACTCTCAGAAATAGTCAAAATCTGCAATGAAAGGTTCAGTTATTTGACGGATGATATCATCACAGACACTTTGAAGTGTTCCACCAGCTCATAAAAATCACGGTCATGAAATTTACGGGGTACGACGGGTGCCACACATCATTTGACAGTTGTGCCAACGCAACACACCTAATACCTGGTTAATAAAATTTTGTTTTAGGAATGATGCACAAAATTGATGTGGTGATGGGGAAGGCAACTGCAGTGCAAATAACATCAAGAACCTATCACGCACAAATTATCAGGAAAATAGTATGTGTCTTTACTCTCTACAGTATAAGCAACCAGGAAGCTCCACCATCTGGTGTATGACATCATAAGTTAACATACAATTATTGAACTCTTCTGGTTAAGCAATAAACTTAAAACTCCCATATTATGCTTTATTACAAATACATGTATTATATTTCTGTTGTTGGTTCTTGAGAAGGAGAATGCAGAAACTAATGTTTCAACGGAACACCATTTTCTGGCTAGATATATAGTGATCACTAAGATAATGTAATATGGATAATCTTGAAAATACTGTCCAACAATATGCCGAAAATCACAGGAAAACATAATACATAAACAGGAATAAACAAGTAGTTATAGACGATACTTAAATCATATCACTTGCAGTAGGCAGTTTGTACTAGATGGACTGTTTGATGACCGTGAATATTTTTTGAAAAGTCAAACCTTAAATAAGTTCTCAACTATGAAACCTCTGTAACACACAACTGGTAAATTTTTTTGGCAAATTCCATTTTATATACTGATGTTATGACTTTGTGTAGAGCAGATAATGCATGATAAACTAAAGTATAGCCTATAATACACCTTTAAGTGTAAAGTGCATATATGTTTGAAAGTAAATTACTTGTATGTTCAAGTTTAGATACTTTTATGTTGGATCTTGTGAATATGGAACTCAGAAAGATAATGAGAAAATGTGTAACAAGTATAGTATCTTAGAAATTAAAACTTTATGTCAAGTAAAAAATAGATTACTGGTATATTCACTGAAACAGAAAAGCTCTCAGTCCAAAGTAAGTCTTAATACATGTACAAATACCTGAAATTTAGACCATTTTTGTATTTAGACTCCTAACTGAACCACAAGGTTATGGAAGACATGAAACATTCCCATTAGTACTATTTAAACAGATACAATAAACCTCGTTTATATGATGCCCCTCATTTCTTTCACCACCTTGCTTAATGCTACATTTTTCCAAGTACATATGTACATTTTTCCTGTTTTAATGACAAATACTTTTTTAACATTCCCTTGATTTACCCCCAATATTCTGCTGGACAATGGTGGTGATATAATGAGGTTCTACTGTACTCTGTATCTAGTGGCTTATAATTTTTCCGAACATCAGATGAAAAACAAATGTTCTAAATTTTAACCTAAAGTTTGGTGGTCTGATAAAAATGAAGAATTGAGAGTTGAGAAATATAATAATTCAAGAGAAAAAGGTTACAAAATTTCTCTAAAGATTTGCATGTAAAATACAAAGAAACACAATCATAATAAGATTGGTGGGAAATAAAGTACAATTTAATCAACAAAGGCTATAAATGTTTAACTAATGGGTTGGGGAAGGTTGAAACATCTGATGAATTGAAGATATAATAGATTCTCTATATATTACCCATGAATTATGATATTTCTGCACTTTTAACCAAGAGCCTTGGGGATTAAAACTTAAAATTTTACTGTTGAGAAAGGAGAAATATTGTAATTCATGTGTAGTAGAAGCAGAGTTTATTCTTCCTATGATTTAAAAGCACATTTTGTCTGTACAACTCCTGTACTGACCCTCAATGCTGACATCACTAGCAATGATGTTTCAGTCGTATGACATTACTTCTTCTACTAATGGCATGCCAAGAATAATGAGGAAACAGGCAGGAATCGAACGGAGAAATTTAACCAATATTTGGGTTATAATTTTTAACCAGTGGTTGAAAAGAGTGAAAAGGAGAAAGAATTTTTTTTATAATTCTGAGATAACTGACAATATTCCATGAAGATACACTCATATGAAATCTGAAATTAACCACCTAGCCTAGTTTACTGTGTCATTTAACTTTCAAGTGAATTTTAGCACAGAATAGCTATAGTCTTTCATATCAGCCTACATCTTAGTGATACAGGAATATAATAAACTGTAGGTTTACCAGGAAATTTTTTTATTTAAAAAAGTCATGAAAATATACATCTTATTAAAGGTGTATGTATTGTGAGTGGAAGTTTTCCATACTTAATTTCTAATGCTAAAAATTTTGAAGTTAAATGCTCAACCGTGACAACATTTGTTAGGGGGTAAGAGTGTTGAGTTTTCTTATTTATAAATCCCAAATTATTACAAATGTATAAGAAGCAGATTCTCTGTCAGAGTTGACTTTTTTAAGTTGCATAGATGAATATTTGACTATAAACTTACTGCTAAACTGGTATATATTTCCTACATCAGATTTTAAGTAGTAACTTTTGCATTTGAAGGGCCACTGCAATGTGCAAAATTACCATTGGTCAACACACACTCCACTTCTGCTATCAGTGTGTCAAATCTGTTCAAATGACAATAGAATTTGCAAGGATTTCTATAAAACTGCCTGTTGGGTCTGCTGAATTTTCTTAGGATTTCAGACACCAGGCCACTAACAACATATGTAAGCTGTTTAAGAAGCTTTAATTTCTTTAATGAAATTCAAATAATAAAGCACAAATACATTCTCAACTGTCTGTATCAGCTGACTGAAAGTCTTGCAGCATTTCTGATAGCTATGTTGTTGCAGAACGAAGCAGATTAAACAATAACATTAGATTCCGAGTCCTCTGTTTGAGTAGACATTGAACGTCTCACTGCAGGTGTTTGTGTAGCTATACTGTTAACTGTCACTGGAGTACGAGATATGCCTCCTAACATGTGTAACAAATTACGACGACTGATAGATGAACTAGCACTGGTTCCCTCATCCTCTTCCTCTGATACCTTTAGTGATCTGTAAAAAAACATTTGTTAATAAATCAGAAGAAAGAGAAGAACGGAGGTCAGTTTCTTGATGCAGACTTTATTTTCTGCACTGCATCAGTTTTTTTACCTCATTTAATAGACCCTATTAAGTGCAGATCCATAAAATTTTCAAATATGGAGAAGGGAGTTCAGATTTGACCTTTTTGATTGGTTTTGGTAAAAATTTCACGACACAAGATGGGGAGGGATGTTCTAACCCTTGGATCCCCACTTGTTGGATCTATCAATATTGATTATTCTGCCTTGAAGCAACTTTGACTGGAGATAAAGTTTTATATAACATATGATAGGTCATGAATGTTTGCTTTCCCTGTAGCTTCCACTTGAAATCAAAATGCCAGTTGGCATAAATGGCTTTAATTTTCCAACTAGCTAGAAAGACCTATTCTGTAAACCAGCAAATGAACTACACTTTTTGTACCTAATACTAGTTTTTAATTAAAACATGTAAAATGGGGCACAACAATAATAA
>JAOXYJ010193414.1:0-10470 GCA_028566555.1 Lithophaga nigra
ATATTTTATCGTTCGTTTCACATTTTATCCTTTCGACTCAATCGTTTGTACGGACAATTATGTCCCGTTTCCCGTTCGTTTGCACGAACGCTCTTTTTGCAACATTCATGCGAACTACAAACGAAATACAATACAAACGATAAACGAACGGAAAAATCATGAAAAATTAGAAACTCTTATATATATAAAAGGGGAACTGTACTGGAAACAAATTTACTGTCGTCTAAACCGCTAGCAAATATAGAAATGTATGATTTAATTCTGAAATTAATGAAATAAAAAAAAAAAAAAATTCATCGGTTTGGGTTTACGTGACTTATCAAACTAAATTAAATATCAGTACTACCCACCAAAATAATCATTTGTTTTCTTCGGGAATTTATAAACGTATATGTACAAGGCTAAAACGACAAAATCTGATTTTTAAGCCCAAACAAAACGCAATTACAAGGCATAATAATTCATTCTTCGCTGTGTGTGAAAGTCGTACGATTGTATCAATGAAACTAGAAATGCAATCGATGGTATACGATACTCGGACACGTTGCAGGTTTCCGGTACACGGAAGGTATACGGACACGGTTCGCATGTTACACGGACACGGTTCACATGATACACGGACACGGTGAACACGGTACACGGACACGCTTCACACGGTAGACGATTTTTTGGGAACGTTGAACGGTCCAGGGACTATATATCACATTATTATATCTTGTGAAATAATAAAATTTATGATATTGCTAACCGTACACATTTATCAAGTAAAGGAAGATTAAGATTGCTTGATAAAATATTTAAGGAGGTTAATACGATATCACAAGACAACAAAGTCAATTATGATACATATCGTCCCCAGCATATTTTAAACTTTAATTGTAGACCAATGCTAAGACAGTATGCTTAAAGAAAGAAGATCAACCTTTGGTAAAGTACTGATGAACTTTGTAATATACAGTCTTTGCCAAAGAAACTTCGCTTTTCCATTTACATAGAAACGGATTACAACTTTTGAGATGTAGAGTCGTCTGAACGGATAAATACTTTCTTAGGGCGTCGAGTCCAATCCAATATTTGCAATCCGTAGGAGTTTAAAAACCCACATAATCTTACAAAATCATCACTTTCTCTAACAAGACGTGTTTATGATGTGCTTCGTATCTGTTACACATATCTGAGCATATACGGTAATACGCATATTTCATATTTCATACTTTGATATAAAAATAAATTACCCACAGCATTTTTGTTGGTTTTGATTGAAACTGCATGCATAATGCAGAGATAATGCAGAGATCATAAAACTGCATCAGTGCAGTTGAAATTTCTGTATGTGATATATTCGTATTCAGAAAATGTATAATTTATCTCAGTTTTGGAACCTCGTTGCTGGGATACAAGTAATCAATGTAAAAGTGTCCTGAAATTAAAGATATCAGTTACATTTGAAACAAAAAACAGAATTTAGGTTCAGTTTGGACTGGAATATAAAACAACTGGCAATTTAATCATCAACTGCATCAAAATCATAGACAGGAAGAAAAAGGTGTTTTACTTACAACAATCGTAGGGAAGTAAAATGATCGAGGATTTCCGCACTCAGTCTAATTAGTGGATTGCCATCAAGAAATCTAAAAACCAATGAAGTGAACTGCCCTTATATTAATCATTTGCATTATACACATCTAGTTATTTTATCTATTTTTAGTGTTCTGAAAGTATAATTTTAATAATTCTTTAGAATAAATGCACTGAAATTTTAAAAGATAATCTTTATGTAATCATTTGTACTTATACCTCCCCCGGGGATGTCAAATCATTCATAATAGCCACAATTTTAAAATATTGTCTACGTCGATAGTACAGAAATGCACATTCGGCAGTTAGTGATATATTCTTATTAATGGAAAAGATGAAACTGGACGAGAGATTCACCATTAATACCTCGTATCATGACTGCTACTGTCATTGTCTGCCATATTTCAAAGACTGGGGTATTTTCTAAATGTTTTGGAATTATGCTGATTGGCATTTTACTTTTGATATTTAACCCCAAATTAGAACAGCGATCAGATTTAAACTTTTGAGGAGGAGTTTAGTCATCGCGTTATGCCTTACTCTCATAGTTACAGAGGAAATAATGTACGTAAATATATTTGGTAAACATGCTAGACAAATAAGCCACTTTGTTTGATTTATTGGTCGATTGTTGTTTGTTTAACGTCCAGCGGTATATTTATATGCATATATATCAATTGGTAGGATCTGAAAAGTGGAGTACCGGGTGAAAGGGCGGATATTTTTGATTGCCACTGAAAAACGACAGGACGGAAAATTTAGCCTTCCAACCAGCCTCCAATGTACAAATTAATGAGTTTGTTACAATTATACTTTAGCTTGCAGAGATCGTGGCATTCTCTCAATAGAGAACATCGGATTTTACGTCCCAATCCGACGGACGTGTTGTGCATTTTTACATCCCTCAGAACCAATTGATGCTCTATTCCGGAAGGGTTGTAGGCCGGAAAGGAAAAATCAGGTACTATTTCTATACACTGGGGTTCCCCCGGGGAAGCCACTTTGGGAACAGTGTTATCATTTATCGTCTGTGCAGGGACGTTAGCTGATCAAAGATACCGACTGCCAGATTTGAAATATAATTATAGGCAAGGACTCTGAAATTAAAAAGTCAAATTATTATGTGCTTTACGTATGTATTCATGAAATCTCAAACAGCGAAAAGTATTGATATTAGAATATACTATTGTACTGTACTGTGATTAAATATCTTAAAAGATGTATGTCTGCAATTCTATTAGTTTATCAGAAGATATATCTTTTATTATCTCAATAAGAAAGGATATGATTAAAAATAGCATTGAAGTGTCGTTTCACAATAATTTAATTAATAGAAAAATACCTTAAAAGAACATATACAACATTTTAAACAAACTATTCTGTTGCTTTAATTTTAAAGTATTCAGCATTATTTTACAAATCAACAAATTTTGTGCGAAAAATCGTACCAAGTATGTTTCATTTAATGAACGTAAACTAGGCGACAAAATTAATGTTCCCTGAAATAAAGTGAATAAATTGAAATGTTAAAATATTGTTATTATGTTCAATGATGTATACTTTGCTCTCGTATTCATGAAATATCAAACTGCAAAACGACTGAAGTAAGAATATTCCTGTGTTTTTCTTTTGTCGTAAAATATCTTCTGTATTTTTACAGTTCCTTTGATTAATCAGACAGATCAGGCAGGGGATGTGTCCCGTTTTTCCGGCGATATGAGTTTTATACTAAAAATAATATAGCAGTCTCGGTTGACCACAATTTAGGTTAAGAAAAATATCACTTAGCTAAATTCATCATAAGTCATGCGATCAATATTATTATGGTAGAAAATTTACCTGCATCTGAAGTCAATATCTACACTGACATATTAGATTGAATGTACAGTATACTTACAAAGTCATCAGAGAAGTCAACTGATCGAAAATGCCGTCAGCTAAACTTGTTATCTTATTAAATCCAAGGTTTCTACAATTAAAATGTTAAATTATTATGATGTACAAAATGGTATACTTTATATTTGTATTCATTAAATTTCAAACTACGAACTACGTACTATTATATATATGTGTATTTTTTTTATCCTTAAATGCATTGTATATTCAAGTAATTCCACTGGTTTTGATGCCTGTTTTCCCAGACAGAGGGCGGCTATATGAGATATACATTCAAGACGTTGTCGTACGTTCAGTTCAGAATTTAATTGGTGAAAAATATTATTTTTAAAATTTAAAGCAAGTTGCCTCGAGACCGGTATTATGACAAAATGTCTTTGTAAGTTATCATGTACAAAATGGTATACTTTATATTTGTATTCGTTAAATTTCAAACTACGAACTACGTTCTCTTATATATTTGTGCATTTTTTTATTCTTAAATACATTATATATTCAAGCAATTCCGCTGGTTTTGGTGTCTGTTTGGAAACAGAGGGCGGCTATATGAGATATGCATTCAAGACATTCAGTACAATTTAATTCGTGAAAATATATATCTTTTAAATTTAATGCAAATTGCCTCGAGACAAGTATGTGATGGAATGTCTTTGTAAGTCGCAAGGTCAATATTACGAGAAAATATCTTTGTAAGTCGCCACTCGAGCAGTATTATGCTAGAAACTCTTTGTAAGTTGATAAACTATCAGTGTTATGATATGTCACATGATCAGTATTATGATAGAGTCTTTTTGTAAGTCGCCGTGCTATCAGCATTGATAGAATATCTTTATGTTGCCACAAGATTAGTAATTGTAAGTCTTCACACGATCAGTATTATGATAGAGACATTTTGTAAGTTGTCACACGATCAGTGTTTCTTTGTAGTGCGCCACGCAATCATTATTATGATAGAGTCTCTTTGTAAGTTGCCACACGTTCAGTTATGATATGTCACACTATCAGTATCATAATATGTCACACGATCAGTATTATGATAGAGTTTCTTTGTAACTTTGTAAGATCAAGAAGATCAGTATTACGATAAAGTCTTTCTATGCAATTTGCCTGCAAATCAGTATTATGATAGGGTGTCTTTCTCTTTACCTGAAGTTGATATCTGCATTGACAGCCAAAGTAGAATGTATAGAATGTATGTGTCCTGTTTTTTCCGGCAATATGAGCTTTATACTAAAAATAATATGGCAGTCTTGCTTAAACACAATTTAGGTTAAGAAAAATATCATTTAGGTAAATTCATCATAATTCATGCGATCAATATAACTATGGTAGAAAATTTACCTGCATCTGAAGTCAATATCTACACTGACATATTAGGTTGAATGTACAGTATACTTACAAAGTCAGCAGGGAAGTCAACTGACCAAAAATGCCGCCAGATAGACTTGTTATCTTATTAAATCCAAGGTCTCTACAATTAAAATGTTAAATTATTACCATGTACAAAATGGTATACTTTATATTTGTATTCATTAAATTTTAAACTACGAACTACGTTCTTTTATATATCTGTGTATTTTATTATTCCTAAATACATTATATATTCAAGCAATTCCGCTGGTTTTGGTGCCTGTCTTCCGAAACAGAGGGAAGCTATATGAAATATGCATTCAAGACGTTCAGGACAATTTAATTGGTGAAAAAATTTGTTTTTTTAATTTAATACAAGTTGCCTCGAGACCAGTATTATGATGGAATGTTTTTGTAAGCCGCAAGGTAATCAGTATTATGGTAGAGTTTCTTTGTAAGCTACCATACGCTCAGTTTTATAATATGTCACACGATCAGTATTATGATATGTCACACGATCAGTATTATAATAGAGTTTCTTTGTAAGTCGCCACACGATCAGTATTATGATAGAGGTTCTTTGTAACTTTGTAAGATGCCACAAGATCAGTATAATCATAAAGTCTCTCTATGTAATTCGCCTGGAAATAAGTATTATGATAGGGTCTCTCTCTCTCTTTATCTGAAGTTGATATCTGCATTGGCATCTGAAGTAGAATGTATAGTCACATACTTCTATTCCGGCATATCGAAATTTCGGCGGTTTGTGTGCTATTGCTTTTCAATGTTCACGTACTTTTGAACAATCTGTATCTCGGGAGATTGTTCAGTAATATGTGGTATGCTTAGTAATAGCTCTGGGTGTCCAATGATCGAAGATTAGGACAGCAAGACTTGTGATAATGTTATATCCAAGGACCCTAAAATAAAATCAAAACGACCGAAATAAGAATATTATTCTGTATTCTTTTGTCGTAAAATATCTTCTGTATTCTTCCAAATCTTTTGATTAATCAGACAGAAAAGGCACGGAATGTGTCCCATTTTTCCGGTGATATGAGCTTTATACTAAAAATAATATAGCAGTGTTGGTTAAGCACAATTTAGGTCTAAAAATATCATTTAGCTAAATTCATCATAAGTCATGCGATCAATATTAGTATGGTAGAAAATTTACCTGCATCTGAAGTCAATATCTACACTGACATATTAGGTTGAATGTATACAGTATACTTACAAATGCAGCAGGGAAGTCAATTGATCGAAAATGCCGCGAGAAAGACTTGTTATCTTATTAAATGCAAGGTCTCTACAATTAAAATGTTAGATTATTATCAGGTACAAAATGGTATACTTTAGATTTTGCATTCATTTAATTTCAAACTACGAACTAAGTACTGAGATTGTGGTATACTTGTGTATTTTATTATCCTTACATTGTATATGCAAGTACTTCCACTGATTGATGCTTGTTTTCCGAAATAGAGGGCGACTATATGAGCTGTTCATTCAAGACGTTGTCGTACGTTCGGTTTTTATTCGTAAAAAATATTTTTTTTTTTTAATTAGAATACAAGTTGCCTCTGGACCGGTTATATATAGAGCCTCTTTGTAAGTCCCCACGCGATCAGTATTATGATGGAGTGTTTTATAAGTCGTCAGGCGATCAGTATTATGATAGAGTCTCATTATAAGTTGCCACACGACAAATATTATGATAGAGTATATTTGTAAGTCGCCACACGATCAGTTTTATGATAGAGTTTTTTGTAATTTTATAAGATTCCACACAATCAGTATTCATGACAGAGTCTCTCTTTGTAATTCTTCATGCGATCAGTATTATGATAAAGGCTCTATCTACATCTGAGGTTGATATCAGCATTGACATCCAAAGTAGAATGTATATTCACATGCCTGTATTCTAGCGTATCGGGACAGACAGATCAGGCAGGGAACGTATCCCGTTTTTCCGGCGATATGAGCTTTACATTTAAAATGATATAGCGGTCTAGGTCAAGCACAATTTAGTCGAAAAAATATCATTCAACTAAATTCATCATCAGTCACGCGATCAATATTATTAGGTTGAATATATAGTATACTTACAATTTAATCAGGGAAGTCAACTGATCGAAAATACCTTCAGATAGACTTGTTATTTTATTAAGTCTAAGGTATCTACAATTAAAATGTTACATTATTATCATGTACACAATGGTATACTTCATATTTGCATTCGTACGTTTGGTTCAGTACAATTTAATTCGTGATTTTTTTTTTTGTTTGTTTGTAAAATTTAGTGCAAGTTGCCTCACGACCAATATAATGGAGTCCCTTTGTAAGTCACCAAGAGATCAATATTATGATGGAGTGTCTTTGTAAGCTGCCAGGCGATCAATATTATGATAGAGTTTCTTTGTAAGTTGCCACACGTTCAGTATTATGGTACAGTCTCTCTGTAATTCGCCTGGCGATTAATATTATGATAGAGTCTCTCTAAATAACTGAAGTTGATATCTGCATTATCATTTACGGTAAAAATGTATAGTCACATACCTGTATTTCGGCGTATCGGCATTTCGACGGTTCGCGTGCTATTGTATTTCAGTGTTGACGTAATTTTGAAAAATATGTACCTCGAGAGGTTGATCAATAATATGCGATGTGCTTAGTAATAGCTCAGGGATGTCAAATGATTAAAGATGTTGACTACCACACTTGTTATATTGTTATATCCAAGGGCATTAAATGAAAATGAAAATACTGTTATCATGTTTATTGTTGTATACTTGATTCGTATTCATGAAATATTAAACTGCACAACGACTCAAATAAGAATATCCTTCTGTTTTCTTTTGTCGTGGAATATATTTTGTACTCTTGCAATTCCATTGGTTAATCAGACAGGTGAGGCGGTGGATGTGTTATTTTTCTGCACTAGGAATGCTGATATGAGCTGTACATTCGAATGATATAGCAGTTTCGGTTAAGCACAATTTAGGTTAAGAAAAATATCATTTAGCTAAATTCATCATATATCACGCGATAAATATTATTGTTGTAGAATATCTTCCTGCATCTAAAGTCAATATCTCTACACTGCCATATTAGGTAGAATGTACGTTATACTTACAACTTCAGCAGGGAAGTCAACTGATCGCAAATGCCGTTAGATAGACTTGTTATGTTGATAAATTCAAGGTCTCTAAAATTAAGATATAAATTTTTGTACAAAGCGTATACTTCATTTTTAGATTTAGGAAATTTCAAATCATGAAATACCGAGATGGTTATATACTTGTGTATTCTATTTTTATGAAATAGATTATATATTCTCGCAATTCCATTGGTTACTCCCTGTTTCCGATAAAGGGGCAGCTGTATGAGGTGTTCAATCAAGATAGTGTTGTAATTTCAGTTCAGCACAATACAAGTTGCACCACGATCAGTACTATGATAGAGTTCCTCGAGAGAGTGGTGTTAAATATATGGTATATTTAGATATAGTTCATAGCCAGATTTGTAATATTGCTACATCAAAGAACCCTTAATTAAAATTTTTCTTTTGAACTTTTGGTCCATTTTTGATTTCAGTAATTTAGTATTACTTAAACGGTCTGCCAAATGTATAGGTTCTATCAGTGCTGATGAAGTTAAAAACAGAAACCGTGGTATGCTGGTCAAAATCTGGGACGATGTTTTTTTGTATTTCTTTATATCAAACTGCAAAACGACCGAAATCAGAATATTTTTTATATTCTTTTTTTCCCTTGTTTTCTTTCCATTCCGTTAGTTAATCAAGTAGATCAGGCAGTGGATGTATTCTTTTGTCTGGACTAAGAACGCCAATATGAGCTGTACATTCAAAATGTCTTCAATAGATCTAAATTGATTGTTGGTATTTATTGGAAAAGATCCTACGTTTAAGCACACACACACACACATATCAAATAATCTCATCTGGTGAAATAAAAATTTATAATCTGACCACTTCATATCTATTGCTAACAGTACACATTTATCAGGAAAAAAAGAAATTTAAGGGGATTAACACAATATCACAAGTCAACAAGTTCCAAAATGATGTATATGCGTCCAGTGCAGCATATTTGAAGCTTTAATCGTAGCGACCACTACTAAGACAGAATGCTTAAGGTCAAGTTGAAGTAATTGAAGGTGTCCTACAAAATTCTAAACTTTTGCATGTAATTATTTTTATAGAGATATATTGGAACATGCAAAATAAAATCGGGGGTGCCAGTGCTCATTTGCAGTTCAAATGGGCTTTAAAAAAGTACATTTAAGCCCTATTTTATATGTTTATACAGAAAAAAATCGACATTTTGAGGCTACAACGTTAAATAATCTCTTATAAAAATAATTGTGCATCCTACAGTTTTCTAATAAACTCATGTATTATTGGAAATTTCATAAGCTTTCCAAAAGTGTAAAAATACTTGCAGGTACCCGTGCTGGATTTTTCTACAGAAATCTCTAAACACGTCACTAAGAATGGAAACTATGATTTTTTCAACGTCATGACGCTATATAGTATATTTAGCATTTAGACGTCAGAAGGGGACTTTGCATTGGAATAGAAAAGAATCTATGCCAGATGGCGGTGAATTACTTCAACTTGACCTTAAAGAAAGAGAATCGACCTTTAGTAAAGACCGGATGAAATACATTTATTAATTTAAGTTGCCTCACGATCAGTATTGTAACATTACATCTGAACAAAAGGAACTTCACTTTTGCATTTACACAGAGACAGATGTAATTTTACAACCTTTGAGATGTAGAGTATAGTGGTCTGCACAAATAAATGCATTCCAAGGGCATCGAGTCAAATGTAGTATTTGAAATCAATATATTACCCGTTAGTTGGAGCTTGAAAACCACAAAATCTTAAAAAATGATCGTTTTCATGATGTGATTCGTAACGTTTGCATATATCTTATAAGGTAAGAAGTATATTTCATTTTCATACTTTGATATCAAAATGAATTATCGATAACATTTTGTTGGTTTTGATTGAAACTGCATACACCCTGAATAAGTGCAGTTGAATATTTTCTGTTTGTGATATATTCGGATTCAGAAAATGTATAGTTTTATCTAAATTTTGAAACCTCGTTGCTGGGATACAAGTTCACAGTTTGAAAGTAATCAATGTTAAAATTCCCTTATATTAAAATAATCAGTTACATTGAAATATTAAACATGATTTAGTTTAAACTGGACTGGAATATAAAAACCAGAGGCAGTTTAAGCATCAACTGCATTGAAGTCATAAACAGAAAGAAAAAATTACTTTCAACAGTTCTAGGGAAGTTAAGTGATCGAGGATATCCGCACTCAATCTTGTTAGAGGATTGCCATTAATATATTTAAAAAACAATATTGCTTTTCATTGATAACCTTTGTCAAAGCTATTGTATTAACATTCATAATAAAGAAGCTAGCTTTCCTTTTGTTTATTTTCAGACAAATGTTAAATAACCATTCGTCAGCGAAATCAAATTGTTCAATGAATATCATTATACAAGCTACTATTCAGCTAAAGTATTTACCACAATTATTAATGCTTAATTAAGTGGTCTGATATTAATCATTTGCATTTTATTTATTTAGTTATTTTAT
>JAOXYJ010193525.1:0-10470 GCA_028566555.1 Lithophaga nigra
AGTGCAATATGGTAGAATACTGCACGCTAACTTTTGGTTACTTTCTACAGGAAATATTTTGTTGCTATACAATAAAATCATTTATTCTATACATTTAAATGCTATAGCTTCATTCCAATTCACCAGGTTATCAAATTTCAATTGTACATTGTCGAACATGAATTACAACAGTAAAGACCATCGAATTCATGACATTAAAATAATTGTAATTACCATTCGATACAAATTCAAACAACTTACTTTAGTAATATTGAGTTTTGAGGACAGCCACGAATGGTAAATTGGATCCATTAACACGCAAGAGAGAAATCATATAGCACACATTGATTGAAATCGATTGGAAGAATTTTATTCTTGAACGCAATGTGAAGGAAAAAAATATATTTTAGAAAATCAATATCTATTTTTAAAAAGACTAATGTTTTTATTTTTCTTTGAATTTGATGACTCGGTACATTTTTGCTTTCTGTTAGTGAAGTGATATTTACATATAGATGCATGTAACACATTAGTTAACAGATAAAGTGAGAAAGCCTCTTAAGGAATGTAAAATGAACTTTCCAATGTTTAAGTAACTTTTTTCTGATTTTATAATTCCTACGCACAAACATCGGAAACGTTACAAATCTGTTTAATTTAAAACACTAGGGTACAATTCTGACAATACGACTTGGCTGTAGAAACCAATTTCCATATTACTCTATTACTCGTGATAAATGTAGGTGTATAAAACAAAAGATATGTAAATAATTAGACTCCTGGGTACTTGTTATCTTCACACAACTGGAAACTATCGAGTAGTTATAAATAAAAATAAAACTCTAAGCTGTTTTCACAGTTATATAAAGGATTTTGAAGGAGCTTAGAGAAAAGCAAATGATCTCGATGGTGCTAGCACAATGAAAAATGTACACATTCAGACGACGTAATTCTAATCATTATGATAATTGTATTATTATATAGTCTTTAAACCAACGTCATTTGTAGGATCCAGTACTGTGGTATCGGGATTCAACAATATCTAATTCCAGTCGTGGATATTTTTTCAACTGAATCTACATTTGACATGTAATTTCTCACTTTATAACCCATATTTACACAATTATATGTGAACTCGAAGTCAGAGACATGCGTTTATTTGCATGAAAAGGAAGTTTAATAGTTTTGGGTTGAGTTGGGTCGTTGCAGTTTATCGTTAATTTCAGCAATTTTCCAGCTATCTCGCTAATATCAGTAATTCTGGGGAAGGAAAGCCCGGACAGCTAGCCACCTGACCCGGTGAAACCTCCGACCTTGGGTAGGTGTCTAATAGCTTTGTTTGATCCCACCTTCCGTTCCAGTACGCTAATGGAAGATTTATTTTAGCTCCAGGAAATAATGAAATATTTCAGAATATCAAACCCTTCTATCCCAAGAGGATTGTTCTTAATATCACAACAGATTTTACTTGAATCTTTTGAAATAAAGCAAAAGGTTTGTTTGTTAGTTTTTTATTGCTTGTTTATTTTGTTTTATTTTTTATCGTGTTTTCTTGTTAATTACAGGATATGGCTTCTTGAAAACGAAGCAAAAACGTACTTCATGCTTAGACTTGTACATAAACCTCTACAGACCGAATGGTGGACCATTCTAGGATTTATTTACCCCCCGCCCACAATTGAGAAGATGATTTAAAGAACTGTAGCCCGCTACCGATGGTACAATAATCAAAAGAACTTGTACATTAAGCCTACAGACCTAGCTAATGTATCATTCTAGGATTTATTACCCCCGATAAGGGGAATTTGAATAACAATAAACTCTACATCAGTATTATGCAGCACGCTACAGATAATGACACGATCAACAGAACTTGTACATAAAACCTGTAAACCGAAAGTATGTACCATTCTAGGATTTATTAACCCCCCCCCTTCCAAAGGAGGAATATATAAGTAAAAAAGTTCAACATTAGTATTATGTGAAGAATAAAAACAGTAGATACTAACCAGAGATCAAAACTCACTGGTGCCTGAATCAAACGGTAGATCCGAAGTCAAACGAAGGTAAATCGCACGAACTCCGAAAGGACCAAACCAGGTGTGTCGACAGGTTAAGCATCTCCCGCTATGCTAGCATCACTAGTTGTGCGATTTCATGTCACGTTCACTAACAGTCAGATCAGGGAATAGTCAAATTATGGAATGTAGCGCTCAGTTTTTCTATCTGTCTTTCATCACCTCGTGGTTACGGTCGTAAAATTTTTTGTGGCACGACTTTAACCTGATTGTCTCAAATTCCTGCTTAAACAGCTTTCGTGTCAACAGATTACCCCTCTTAAAAAGTCACCGTAACGTGATTAGGCGCTAGCGTATCGTATCGATAGTTCGTGACACAAACACGCCGTATGCAGGGGCAGCTGGTATATTGCTGCTGAAGAAGGAAATTTACTATAGCACGTTACCGATGGTCAAACGATCAATAGAACTTGTACCTAAAAACCTACAGGCCGAAAGAATGTACCATTCTAGGATTTATTACCGCCAAAAAGAGAAATTGGTCTCTAGTAAAAGAACTCCATATTAGTATTATGTAGTACGACACAGATAGTGAAATAATCATCAAAACGTGTACCTACAGATCGAAGGATGTCCCATTCAACGATTTATCACTCCAGAAGAGAGAAATATGAGTGAAAAACTCCATATTAGTATTATGTAGCACGCTATAGATAGTGGTACTATCAACAGAAACTAATTACACTGAAAATCTTTATTAAAGCAGACAAGACCTTTTTAGTTCTATTCTTAAATCAATCCACAATTCTGCATGACATAAAATGTCGGACATAATAGTGCAAAACACAATGGCTACACGTAACTATGAAAAGTACAAAGTAAGACCATTATATTTTGCAGTGGAAAATCACCAAAAACAAAATCTGTACTGTGGTCATCTATACTATATGAAAATAGGGGAGATAACTAGAAATAACTTTACAAACAATTAATCCTAGTAAATTATTTTACTGATTTAATTTTAATCATTAATCATATGGAGACAAATAATTCTGTTTTTCTCGATATTGTGTATTCCAAACGAATTTATAAATCTGGAATTTCGGTATACTACGCTTACTTGTACTTTATTTATAGAAAGACAAACTTTTAACACGCATTTCATGAACGACCAATAAATACCCTCCCCTGCAAACTGACAGTATGATCGCTGAAGGCTGTGAAGTATACATGGTTCTCAGGACCGAGATCGACGAATTTAGTTGTAACAAAAATTTAGCGATATCAATTGATACAACAACAGTGTAATAATTAAGTTTATATGATAGACCGTTAAAATGAGTATAAAGAGTGAAACATACACATGTATTGTTATCCTCTGCTGAGATAAAATAGAGGGGAAAATCTCAAAGTTACAGTTACAATAATAACAAAATAAAAGAAACCATACATTTATGCATGTGAACAAGAGTTTACTTTCGGTAAGTCAATTTCCCCATTTTTGAGTTGTGTTTATCAAATAGAAACACAAAATCACTAAAAAGTTTCAAGAAATTCAAAGAAATGAAACTTTGAAAAATAAAATGACTTAATTCTACAGAGAACTGCATAAAAACTAAAATCGATGCTCTAAATTATACATTAGGGTTTTCAATCTTCAAGTGCCAAAAACATATGTGCTTTATAACCATGATAAACATAAAGATGACATATATTGTATCCCTGGAAATCAATGATTTTAAATTTTATGGCATATAGATGTGAGTAGCATGGCGTATTAACATCAGTTCAAAATTTTCAACATGAACAAGATAATCTGTATGGTATTTGGAGCAATAGTGATTGAAGTATGGTGTGAATCGCCTGTGGGTTTGATTATATTTTTGTTGACTACGTAGTTTAAAATCCGCTTAGTGCTACATCCCCGACAACACACAAAATTTGGCCTGGCATCTCGAAAGTTCGGCAGGGTATCTCGTAATTTCGACATAGAATCTCGAAATTTCGACAGAGTATCTCGAAATGTCGGCATGTATCTCATTATTTCGACATAAAACTCCAATTTTCAATATAACTTCATAATTTATATCGATTAGGAATCCAAGATGGCCACCATTGTGAACCATAGTTTAACATAGGACAATAGGACACAGTTTAAAGAAACATATGAAACAGCAAGAATGTTTTACAAAAGCACCAAATATTACATGAAAACAAAAGTCAACCTAAAAAAAATATTTCGTCTGAAAAAGCACTTCTTCAACATGACTGAAAACATATATAGCACCCTTAATGGCAGAACGATAAAATACTGACATACTTGGTATATTTTGATATGATTGTCTGTAGGTTTACAGTGCTAAAAAGTCGACATACGATTTTATCGTCCAATTTAGTCATGGTATCAAAATGAGCTATTTTAGTCTTGCATATCTGATGACTAAATTTAATTGAGGGATTGAATGGGATGAAATTTTTTTCAATGTTAAAAACATCCATTGAAAGCTCCTTTACAGTCTCAGTCCACTTCATATCGACGTCACCAATAAATCTGAATCAGGGTAAGGGCTGTTGAAGATATGAGACTAAAAGTTATCTCTGGTTTTCTCTTAAGACTGTACCATAAATTTGTAGGAAACTCAGTGCGTATGCACTGATGTAAAACTGTTTTATTATAAAATGAAAGTACTAACTTATATTTTAAATCGCCTCGTAGAAATTCCACCGACAGAGACACTGGTTCGGAATTGCCAACTTTAAAATCTGATTTTCAATATTATGAATGTAAATTGTGTATAGTGCGGTGGATAATGGTGTAAATGAAGCAAAAAGTCAACTTACCAGTCGCAGATAACCCCCTCCCACGAAGGAAACCCTAGAGAAAATAAATGGGATCCAGCTTCCCCGACTGCGGAGTGCAATCTCTCCTCAGGGGGCGTCCGGTGGTTTTAAGGGATATACAACCCATCCTTCAGATGGGGATGTAAAATGCGAGGTGCCGTTTTGCGAGAATGCTACGTCCTCTGCACGTTAAAGAACCCTTGTAAGAAGATCTTGACGAATGGTTTGTAGATTTTCAGTTACGAGGTTGAATTTTCCGTCCCTAGACATCCCACCCCTTTTCCAATGCAGTCCAAATTTTTTGTCCATTGGTCCGTCCAATTTCCCCCCTTATAATTGTTACTGACTTGTTCAAGTCCTGAATACAGCTGTAATATTCCTCCCTGGATGTTAAACACCCATCAATACATTTACACTCACTTGAAACAGATAATTCTTTCATGGAAGTCTATAATACAATGCCATTTTCAAATATGTCACCGAGCACAATGCAATAAATTCTAAACTGCATTACATAGCTATGTACTATGTATTTCAGAATTGTAGATACAGTGTAATGAAGAATCTTTTGTTGTAACCGTAATACTGTAGTAATTACATCCACAGGATATCATCAGCTTATATTGGCAAATGTAAATTTCATTAAAAAAAATAAAGTAGAATATGATGCATTGAAATGCTAGGACAAGTCTAATTACAGGCAGTAAGATAAAAAATTATTAGAATGATCATTTAGTGCGAAGAAAGCAATATCTTTAAAATGTTAGATATTGTTAATGTTAATAAAAGTATGGATTCTCATCTGGTAACAGCCCAATGTTAGGGCATTAATGGACATGACTGAAATAGAATATTTGCTTCCTGGATATAGCTAAAAATTGCTTACTAAACGTTAAACACTAACCAGTCAATCAATTTGATTGACTCGGATGGTTCGATGGGCGGATACCTTTGACTGCCACTGGAAGACGAGGACGGAATGGGTAGGGACAGAAAAGTTAGTATTGCAATTATCACCTACAGACCATTCGTGAAGATGTTTTTACAAAAATTTTTTAATGTGCAGAGAGCTTGACATTCTCCTAACACAACATTTTACGTCCCCATTCGATGAACGGATTGTGCATTTATATATCTTGCACAAACAGCTGATTCCCCTTGTGGAAGGTTTGTACCTAGTGTCCTGAGAAACTGGATCCTATTTCTATACCCCGTAGTTCCCGGGGACGGGGAAGAAAATCGAATGTTCAGGACCAAACAACAGATTGGAAGAAAGTTAAGAATACCTCTCCATAAGGTGTTAACCTTGCTTTTAACAGTATATATATTATATGCATATGGAATCTTAAATGGAGAAATTTTCTTCAGAATATTTTCGGCAAATGAACATTTGACTTGGGAACTAAGTTCTGAACAATCATTGGGCTGGCACTTCATCTAGATATTCACTGCCAAGCGGATCAATATGGGTAACTTCTAAACTATTAGAGTAAAGTTTAATAATCACTTTTTATCTCCCTTGTATGTCTTAAATCATATTAAATTTTATAGTATTTAGTCGTAAATAAGAGTAATGGGTCCATATCGCAGCAATGGAAAATTATTACTGTCTTGAATGGCGTAAACGTTGCAGTTGGGCAGAATATGCAATTAAATGCAAACTTTATTTAGTTCTGATTTCCTTGTTTTAGATAATGATCCAGTTTGTCTATTCTATTGTCAGTGGTAACGTCATTTATAGCGACGTTATTATTGAGAGTCCATGCAGGAGTTGCAATGACGAATTGTACGTTTAAATCGTAGCAGAAATAAATTTCCCTTCTATGACCCACGAATTACAATATTTCTCCACTCTCGATAGTTAAATTTTAAATTTTAGACCGCTCGCCAAAGTTCACGGTTTAAATTATAAAATTTAACTATCTCGAGGGGAGAAATGTCGTAACCAACTGGAAGCAGAATAATCTATATTTCCTTTCTCATGTTCGACTAATTGTTTTTTTTCAAATAATACATTTATGATACGAATGTCACGCAGGACGAAAAACTAAGAAGGCCGCCAGTAAGTGGCACAAAAGTAACCCTGTTCTGCCCTCTTGTAACCAGATACTTCCACGAATATGGTGCTACTCGTCTCAATATTGTTCGCCAAGTAGAAAGAAAATTGACAAGTAGCCAAGCTAACCATTCAGACAAAGAAAACTTGTATATTGCAATAATATCTTAATCTGTGTTTTTACTGACATTTTATTAGTACATGTACATGCACTAACAAAATTGTGATATTCGTAGCCGTTTGTACATGTATATCAGTTCAATTTACAGTTAAATAAATTTTGTAATTTTGTTAAAAGTAAGGTTTCAACTACCTCAGACAACGTTGATCTTACCCGGATTTTGGCTATTCTCTTTAGGCCCGTTTTGATTTTTGTGCTCCCCATGTTTTGATACCTTTTTGCTTTCCAAACGTTCAGTCTTGAGCGTACCTGATGAAGACTAATCCGGAAAAGCGGTTTGTACGCAATTAAATTGGTATCTGTGACTTTGAATTCCACCTATTACTCAATCAATTGGATACAGTGTACAGAGATGGCTATTTCTTAGCTTGATTTTAAATGTAACATCCATGCTTTGTAAGTCGACATCAATAATGCAGTATTATGGAAACCATTATCTACAATATTACTCCGTATAGAGCAAAGGACAAAAATGTTTTGTTACATAGTGGTCATATCAACCTGATTACGATTAAAGAATTAATTAGCAAATAATAGCAAACAATTAAGACATAATTAGTGGTATGAAAGCATCCAAAGGTAGAGTTCATACGATAAAACATTCCTTTCGAATCAAGACTCATTTAATATTGAAAGATTTTATTTCTATTATTGTCACCTGAAGTACTTACCAGTGCAAGCTAATATACTCAGACCTTATGAGGTACTGAAAAATGCATTAAATAGTAGGACGTCATTAACACTACTTCTTGCGGACTGGATATAGTAACGTATTGATCCGTATGTCCGTTCATCCGTATGTAACAACCTAGTAGACACGATAGGATGTGAGTCTTTCAAACTCGGATCAATGATTTGTCATAAAAACATGAGTCCTATTCATTTCCAAGGTCACAGATCAACGATCATCGTCAAAATATAGCATAAGTATTAAATCTTGTAGGCCGGATAGACCATGAGTCTTACATTCAATATTTTTCAAACTTAGTTCAATAATTTGTAACCATAAAAACATGGAGTCTATTAATTTTTTAATATCAGAGGTCAAAGGTCAGGACAATTATATAGCGTAGAGATAAACAGTGTAGGCCCTACAGAGTGTAAGTCTTACATCCAGTATTGTTAAAACTAGTACAATCGTTTGGCATTATAATAACACGAATCCTATTCCTTTTCTAAGTCAAAGATCAAGGTCATAATTATAGCATGAGATACCGTGTGGTAATGATAAAGCATGAATCTTGAATACAATATTGTTTGAACTCACTGCAGTAGTTTTTCATCACGAAAATACGAATCCTTATTGATTTTCAAGGCCCAGATCATTGTATAGTATAAGAGATAACCATTGTAGGCCCTATTGAGTGAGTCTTACATTCAATATTGTTCAAATTTTGGACAATCGTTTATTATTCATCATAAAAACATGAATCCTATATAATTTTTAGGGTCAAATTTCAAAGGTCAAGGTCAAACCTTGTAGGTACGATAGTGCAAGAGTCTTAAATTCAATAGTGTTCAAACTTAGTACAATAATTTGTCCTCATGAGAACATGAACCCTATTGCTTTTGAAGGTCAGCGGTCAAAGAGCAAGGATATAGCAAAGTATAAGCGATGAACGTTGTAAGCAAGATTGTGAGTTTGATTCTAGTATCTAATACTCCTCAAACCTAGTACTGACTGTAGTTGAACATCTCATTAATAAAGTGTAAAATACACGTGCAGTTTAAATTTGTTATCATTTAAAATTTGTTCGGTTTCGAGGGGATTCTTCGCTTCGTTTATGAATATCGATGGCAAGTGTATTTAAATATTTTAAGTGAAACCATAGTGTTTAGATGTTAGTTAGTTGATATTTTGCGAATACGAATGTCACATTTCAAAAATGAAAAGGATTAGCATACTGTAAAAATGCTAGCTTCTGAGAAAGTCGCCGATTCCATTCGGATCTTTTAACTTTGTGGACCGAATGACTTGCACTATGTACAAATATGGTAGCCTGAGTTACAGTCTCTATAAAATAGTAACCTGTGGAAAATAATTATTTCAAATTAGGTTCTTTTTCTATTTCCAATTCGATACATTGATACATTATTTAATTATTTATTCCCATTAAGCACATAAAACATACTTTTGTGCAAAAAATATTAAATACACTGAGTTTACCATGTAATTAATAGAATTTTCATAAAATTTTGATCTTCTTTAACCAATTTATTGGTATTGCATTCATTTATTATTAGCGAATGCCCTGTGCATACTGTCTTTTAACATGCATCCTGCAACATGTTGACTATCTAACATATATACTGTTACGAAGACAAACATGCAAAAGAACATGTATTTTAAAAAGTCAAAATTTCAGTTTGAGGAAAATTTGTCTCAAATATATATTTGCCGGATGACGCCTATTTTAGGCTTTTCACATTACCATTTTTTAATAGCCGACATCACCACAAAGCGACACAAAGAAAGCGAAATCACTGTCGTGTTGTCTTCTCAAAATTAGTATGCTAGGAATTAATTATATAGTTTCGTTGCTTATTCTGACATAATTTTCTAATTTGCTGTGTTTTAAAGACGAATCAGAATTTTAATACCACAATTTTGCTTACATATATAGGGAATTGTGACATCAAAAAATAAACTTTCTGTTTAAATCATTGCTTCCTTTAAACAATTAGTCAAAAAATTATATCCAAATATACAACGAACTGTATAAAATTATGTGTTCAATGATGGAAATAGTATTGAAATTTGACTAGGAATGACTTCATGATCATTTTTGAAAAAATGTGGTTTTTTTATGTGAAATATATAGGGAAATTTTCGGAGCGTGAAATATTTATGGCACGATACTGTATATAATAATGTATTAGTGATTCTGCTTCGGTAATCTTCTCATTCCATTTTACTCATACGTAATAAATGTACATTCCAACATGCATTTATCATATTATAACTTAGGCCAGCCGTAACCTTAAAAGTAAGAAGAAATATTTCTATAGTTAATCGAATAATTGTGAGAAATAAATACCATTTTCACCAGATGTGCATGTCAGTAATTAATACCAGTATTAATATATCCAATTTATATATAGTTTCTAATCATCAACGTACATAGTCCATGTAACTGACGTTATAGAAAACTGTGTTTATATTTTTAAGACGGTGTCCATGGAAGACCCAGGCAGTGGGTGGCACATACCAAATTTTGTTTTGAAAAAATTTTCATCCATTTTAGATCACAAACTCGTATTTTCTAAAAAATGAATGTTGGTTTGTAATTTACTACAATGGTTAGAGTGTAATAAATAACATAGAAAGCACTAAAAACTTTGAAATAAAGGGAGATAACTCTTTGATCTGTACATAATTTAGTTGTTTTGTTAGG
>JAOXYJ010193635.1:0-10469 GCA_028566555.1 Lithophaga nigra
CTCATTCTTACAAACAAAACTATATAATAAAATACTAAGTAAAACTATATATAAATCCAATATCTGTGTCTGCCACAAACTCCCCTCTGTTCAAAATGACGTCCTCGTCATAATGATATAGGAGTAATCTAAAGAAACATATCACTGTAATACAAAAGTATTAAAGTACAAATCATCAAAAACAAGGTAAAAATACTATCTGTGATATAACATCATAAGTATGGAACTGAAAATCACAGTCATCAAAGGTAAAATGGTTCCATCTGTAATACGTCATAAGTATGTTCTGAAAAGAAATCACAGATTAAGTGTTGTCTTTGATAATAGACAACAGTGTCCTGCCGGCGTCACTCTCTATGCCTGTAAATAAACCTCTGTCGAGTAATGATGCTATGTAATCAGCCTTCTCCTTCCAATCAGCTGGTGGAACTGCTGACTTGGTGACGAAATCACCAGATGCCAACCACTTAGGCTCTGTCCGTACTCTGGTAGATCTGCGAGGCTGCACTGGGGGTCTCTCAGCAACAGGTGCAGGTACTACAGGTACATCTGGTACAGCAGGGGGAACTTCCTGCTGAATCTCATCGTCGGAAGCGCTTCCTGGATCAGAGTCTTCCCTGAGTTCCGTATCAGGTTGGGCGTCCCCAAGCGGCTCTGATTCCTCATCAGGTTGATCTGATTCCTGACCATCAGCTTCATCAATAACACTGGCTGGGGTGTCAATCACTTCTGGTACAGGAACGATCCAGTAATCAGTATCATCACTCTCGTTCTCTGAGTCTGAGTTGATGGTTGGCTCCGGTCTGGGATGAAGACGAGTGCGTCTACGTGGCATGGGCTTGGGTCTCGATGGTACATCTGGCTCTCGCTGTGAGATGTATCCCACTGGCAACAACAGGTTACGGTGAAGAGTCCGTTTCCTTCCTTCGCCATTCTCCTGTTGCACGGTGTAGACTGGGATGTCTCGGTTGGGTTGATCCAGTATGATGTATACGTTGTCTTCCCACCTATCAGCGAGCTTATGCTTTCCATCGAATGTCACCTTCTTGACCAATACTCTGTCTCCTGGTTCAACTTTGGCTCCTCTGGTCTTAAGGTCATAGTGGTCCTTCTGTTTCTGTTTAGCTCTCTCAGCAGCTTCTGATGCCAACTTGTACGCTTGGACAAGGCGATCCTTCAGTTCCTGGACGTACTTGGACTGCGGCTTTAACTCCTTCTCGGTGACAAGTCCGAAGGCTAAGTCAATGGGTAGCTTTGGCTCTCTTCCGAACATAAGGAAGTATGGCGACTGTCCTGTTGCCTCATGACGGGTGCAGTTGTATGCATGCACTAGTGGCGCTACATGGGCTTTCCAGTTAGTCTTTTGGTCTGGCTTCAAAGTTCCCAACATTGACAGCAAGGTTCTGTTAAAGCGTTCCGTCATGCCATTCCCCATGGGGTGATATGGTGTAGTACGGGACTTCTTGGTACCAATCAGCTTGCATAACTCCTGGATCAGTCTGCTTTCAAATGATGCTCCTTGATCAGAGTGTATGCGACTTGGAAAACCGTAGTGTACTATGAAGGAGTTGAATAACACCTCGGCTGTAGTTCTGGCTGTTTGGTTTCTGGTAGGAAAGGCCTGTGCATAGCGTGTGAAGTGGTCTGTTATGACTAAAACATCCTGATGACCTCCTTTCGATGGCTCCAGCGATAAGTAGTCAAGACAGATCAGTTCCATTGGCTGCGAAGTGGTGATGTTGATGAGGGGAGCTTTCTCAGGATCCTTCTTTCTCTTCAGACATCTGTCGCAGTGAAGTATCCAATCTTCGATGTCCTTGCTCATCCCAGGCCAATAAAATCTCTCCCTGACAAGACTGTTGGTTCTATCTCTACCAGGGTGACCCATCTCATCATGTAAGGCCTCAAGTACGGTGTTGATGTATGGTGATGGTAATACCAGTTGAAGTCTAGCTGCTCCATCAACAGTGATCTTTCTGTACAGGATGTTGTCTCTCAACTGTAGATGGTCAAACTGCTTCTGGAGTGGACTCTGTGGTATTTGGCCCTTCTTCGGCTTCTGTCCTTTCTTGATGAGTCTGATCCATGGCTGGAGTAGTGGATCATTGGCCTGTGCTGTTGCCCAGTTGATATCTGTTGATATGTCCACGTTCATATCAATCCCACCAATGTCAACGGTGTTTGGGTTGATGGCTATGCTGTCTATCAGTGATGTGTTGATGGATCCGCAGATAGCTTTGACTGAGTTTCTGTCTATGTTGGTCAGCCTGGATAATCCATCAGCATCGGCGTTGGTCTTACCAGGACGGTACAGGATCTCGAAGTCGTATGTAGCCAGAGCTGCTAGCCATCTGTGACCTGTCGCATCCAGTTTTGCTGAAGTGAGTACGTAGGTAAGTGGGTTGTTGTCGGTCAGTACTTGAAAGCTGTGTCCGTACAAGTAGTCGTGGAACTTATCACATATGGCCCACTTGAGTGCTAGGAACTCCATCTTGTGTGTTGGGTAATGCTGCTCCGCTTTAGTCAGACCTCTGCTAGCATATGCGATGACTCGTTTCAACCCGTTGATCTCCTGGTATAACACTGCACCAAGACCTTGTCCGCTGGCATCTGTATGCAGCTCAAACGGTTGGGTGTAGTCGGCATATCCTAGTATAGGTGCTGTGGATAGCATTTCCTTCAAGGTGGTGAATGAAGTTTCCTGCTCTGTTGTCCACTTCCATGGTTGCTGAACTTTCGGCTTCTTACGCTTTCCCTTTGCTGTTGGTGGAGGCATAAGACTGGTAAGTGGTTTGGCAATCTGGCTGAAATTCTTGATGAATCTCCTGTAGTAACCTACGAAGCCGATGAAGCGTCTAACATCCTCAGGCGAAGTTGGGGTTGGCCACTGTAGAACCTTCTCTACCTTCTCTGGGTCGGTCTCGACTCCCTCTTCAGACACTACATGCCCAACGTACTTGACCTTCGGCTTGAAGAAGTAGCACTTGTTTGGTGATAGCTTCAGGTTTGCTTCACGGATTCTCTCAAACACCAGTCGTAGTCTTTCAAGATGTTCCTCATATGTACGAGCAAAGATGATAACGTCGTCGATGAATATGCAGCATATCTGTAGATGCAGATCTCCTAAGGTATCTTGCATAAGCCGCTGATAGGTGGCTGGAGAACATGAAAGTCCGAACGGCATCCTATTATATTCGAAAAAACCAAGTGGTCCGACTGTAAAGGCTGTCCGTTCCTTGTGTTCTTCCAGGATCTCAACTTGGTGGTAACCAGACTTCATATCTATAGTTGAAAAGTAGCGGTTCCCAGCAAGGCAATCCAGTATCTCCTCAATCCTGGGTAAAGCATATGCGTCTTTTCTGCTCAAGTTGTTAAGCTGGCGATAGTCCACACATATGCGTAAGGATCCATTTTTCTTCTTGACTAATACCACATTGGATGACCAAGGGCTGTGGGACTTCCTGATTATTCCTGTCTTCAGCAGTTGATGAAGATGGCTCCTTACTTCCTCGTACATGGATGGAGGTATTCTTCTGTAGCGTTGTTTGAAGGGACGCTCATCTTCAAGGTCGATCTTGTGCTGTACTGTAGTAGCATGGCCCACATCGGTATCACTCTTGGAAAATATGTCCTGGTAGCTGGTAAGTAGTTCTTTTCCCTGGTCAAGTTGTTCTGGAGTTAAGTTCTCTGTTGACAGGTGTACTTGTTCCAGCAGTGGTGGGTTGAACTCTTCGGTGTCACTAGTCGGTGTGTCTTGTATGGTGACTGGTTGTATCTCACAAATCACAGCATTTGGTGGTATGGTTACTGTGCGTGTGGTGATGTTGCTGATCTTGACATTCATCAATCCATTCCGTTGGTACTGGTAGTTGATGAGTCCAGGTTCTATGTCAAGATCTGATGGTACAATAGACGATGGTGTTGACTGGAACATGGCAGATGTGCGGTGGTATGGCAGTTCCTTGGTCAGCATTGCCCTAAGTGTAGTCTGCTTGTTGGGTTTAATGGTGATCGGGTTTCTCTCCGCTGACTTGACTAAGGCTAGGCGGTTGTTGTTCTTCGCCAGTTCTTTTTCTCGAAGAAGCATACAGCGGAATGATGAGTACCATGGTGTGGTTAGCTTTGCAGTCTGAAGATATCTTTTCCCAAACATCTGTTGATAGCTGGTCATGATGGTAGACAAGATGTTGGTTCCCAGTAACACAGGTACTTTGTGGTGGTAAGTGCTGTTGGGTATCACCAGGAATATACAAGGGTAGGTGGTATCTCCTTGTGTCATCTGTATGTCCACTTCAATGTAACCCAAGTATGGAAGTGACTGGCCATCTGCACACTCGATGTTAAGGATGGAGTCCAATGGCTGAAGTGGTAACCTGGCAAGGTGATCATCATAGAACTGTTGACTGATGGTACTAACAGTTGAACCTGTGTCTAACAGTGTTGTTGTTGGTATGTTGTTGACCAGTATAGTTGATTCTGTTGGTGTACCGCAAAGTCCTGGTGGTATAACTGTCGACTTAGATGGTTGTGTAGGGCTATGTCCACCAACGTCTATCGGCCGCCCCTCGTCGAAGACTGCTTGAAGTTTAAAGGCTTTCCAGTTACATCAACGTTGTTGGCACATCCTCTTGCAAAGTGTCCTTCCTGACCACATCTTCTGCAAGTGATGACTGGAAAGTTGCTAGCTGTTGGTTGAGCTGTTGGTAAGTTGGTAGTTGTGGGTTGGGACTGCTGGTAATATCCTCTACCTCTGCCTCTGTTTCCTCTGTAGTTGGTAAATCTAGGGTTGTACCTTCTGTGTTGTTGTTGTGGAGTAGAAAACTGTCTCTGCTGATGGTACTGTCCTCTGCCTCTACTCTGCTGACTGGATTCAAGTCTCTCCAGGCGAGCGTTCATCTGTTTCAGCACACCAGTAAGTTCTGACTCTTCGGGTTTCTCAGTTGGTACAGCTTGCTTCGATGTAGCTTTTCCCTTGATGGCATGGTCAAGCTGGTACTCTTTCTCCAATTTCCTCAAGGCTACCCTCAGTGTGTCAAATGATGTATGCCGTTCCTTCTCGTAGTGGCTGATGTCCTTCATGGCAGGTCTCAATCCTTTCCATAGCATGTCGTGGAGCATGGTGTCAGCTTGCATGGGGTGGATCTTTCCAGCTTGGATGGCCTTATCTAAAATTCCCTCAAGTCGACAACTCCATGTGGATACATCCTCCTCATCCTTCTGTCTTGCACCATAAAACTCACTCATGATGGTTTCCGTGTCGTCAACGTTGCCAAATACACTCTCCATCTTGATCATGATCTGTGACAAGGATGCATCAGGTCCTAACCTCATGGCCACTAGTCCTGCTTCTCCTTTCAGGGACTTCCTGATTGCCTGGATGATGACCTCCTCTGAGTGGATCTTGTCTCTGAGTAGTCCTTGGACTTCGAACTTCCATAGCTGGTATGTGGTCTCTCCACTCTTTTTCTCAACACTGCCAGAAAAGTTGTTCAGTCTGGGTGGTTGCATGTAATGAGGTGTTGTTGGTGGGAGAGGTGCAGGGTCCTTTTTCACTTCTGGTTTGAGTTGTTGCTGAGCATACTCTTTTATCCACTTCTGAAAGTCCTCTGGTGTGTCTATCTTTGGTTTGATGTTCATCTTTTCTAAGGTGGCAATAAGTCCTTTGTACTCCTCTGGTATGTCAGCCATGGTTCCTGTAGATAGTACAAACTATGAAGATAATAAATTAAATTATCTGAAATAAACAAGATATATGATTAATGAATATCCACAGAAAATCAATCAATTGTGTGCTGCAAGCGCAACTACACCAAAAAAAAAAAATGTAAATGTGCTGCAAATGCAACTACAATCAAAAGAAAGTATCAAACTGTGATGCAAAAGCAACAATAGTCAGATGTAAATATCAAACTGTGATGCCTAAAGCAACAATAGTCACATGTAAATATCAGAATAACTCTGAAGTTCAGAACAAAATTTCTGAAAATGAAAAAGTATAAGTATTAATAATCAAAATACAAAGTAAGCAAACACAGTATAGATATCCAAGATCTATAAAAGAGAAAACAAATAGTTAAGTTACTTACAAAAAAAATGATAATTAATGTACCTAAGTGAAATGCATGCCAAAGTTAATCAAAGTAAACAGAAATGAACCTAAAATAAATCCAAACTATGATTAAATCTCAGACTGAAATAATACAAGAAAAAAAATTAGTGTCTGTAACAATCACAAACTAATCTAAGCAACACACTACAAACTACAAAGTACAAAGTTAATTTGACTATAAGAATGAATAAAATACAGCAAGTCCAAATGAACCTACAATAGAACTAACTGTAGTCCAATATAGTGAAGTATCTACAAGGGAAAAAAAATCACAGTTAGTCAAATAAGATATCTGCAAACAAACAGGATTATGAAATATGGTAGGTGAGAGAAAAACCAAAGTCGCAGTCACAAAGAATGAACCAATTAAAAGAAATGAAAAGTGGTATAAATTAGTACACAAAATAAGTACAAAGAAGGTAAGTATAAAATAACTGTAAAATGGGATCAGATGGTCTACAAATGAAAAGTAATATTAGTACATATCAACACATAAAAAAAATATAAACACCAAATAGATCTAATGTATGGTAGGGTATTCTGCAAAAGAAATAAGATAAAGTTAATTCAAAAGTCCAAGACAATCAAAATGTGAAAAATGGAAGGTCACATCTGGTAGGTTCCAACAAGGAAAGTAATGAATGAATATACCTACAAGAGAAAATGTATTAATGTATCACAAGGTACACACACCAAAAATCACTATCTACAGTAAATATGAACAAAGTTAATGGGTAGTCTAATACACAAATCTGAAATAAATAAAATATATATAAAGACAAGAGGTAATGAATGGAAGACAAAATCTGAAATATAGAAAAGTATCTACATTAATAGCAAACAATATCAATAAATAAAAAACAATATCTCAAAATAATAGAAGTCTAGTATGTAGCTACAATGAAAATGATTAGTGAACCTAAGTAAACTATAAAGCTATACTAAGGCTAGAAGTATACTCTGAAAAAAAAAATTATAAGTTAGACTATCAATGTATACAACAGGACACAACAGGTATCCTACAAGAGGTACAAAGTAAATACACAAACAAAGAGAGATAACCTCAACTATAAAGCCAATGCAAATCTGAAAAGAAAAAAAATAATCAGCAGTCAAAAGTAATCAAATAAACAAACTAAACTCACAGAGAAAATTATAAGTTAATAGTTCCCAACAAGAAAATATAAGTCAATAGTAGCTACAAAGAAGATGTAGGTTAATAGTAGCTAAAGATAAAGTACATATAAAGTGATAAGGTATAAAAAAAATAATACTATGTAATATCAATAAGGATCTGAAAATAATAAAGTATTAATGCTGCAAAGAAAGATAAGTCAGAATTAAATAAGTGAAAAGATAACTCTATACTAATTATCTCCCCTTATAGTAAATACTAAACTATCAAATATCACTAAACAAAAGTAAAATCTATAATACACCTATATATGTGTATATGTATATAAGTTCAAGTCAAACAATCAATGAGTTCACAAGGTAAAGTCAAAGTCAAGTAAGCAAAGCAAAATAAAATAAAGCTAAGTAAAGTAAATCAAAGCAAAGTACAAAAGATATAGTAATGTACAACAGGTATGTACAGAAACAAAGTACAAGTATCAGCAAAGTACAAAAGATATAGTAATGTACAACAGGTATATACAGAAACAAAGTACAAGTATCAGCAACTACAGATAAAGTTGATCACAACACAACACTACTGTTTTTCTTGTGTACTAAACCCTACAGTGTGTGCAAGTTTTAAATGAGTAAGGGGCTGGGAATACTTACACACTGATGTATCAGCTGTAAATAATCTGCTACTCCATAGCTGTACCAAGTTCAGATATATTACAAGTAAATCCTGATCTCACTCTATAAGTCCTGATTCACTCTTATAACATAATTCTGTATTCAAATAATCTAATCACAGTTACAAGGAAACCTGTACTAAGTATATGTGTGTGTTTTGTCTGTATAAAGAAGTGTTAGTTTAAATGCACTGTGTGCTAAAGTATGGGCATGTGCAAGGGTAAGGCAACCTAGCTTTATTAAAAGTGTAAGGGGTCAGGGTCACTCACAGTTACAAAGCAACATTCAATCAAGTTACATTCACAGTTACATACTCAATAAAATAAATCACATACCCATGGTAAACACTAAACAATGACACAGTGTCTGTAGGTAGTCACAAAAAGACACACAGTGTGACTATAAACAAACAGTCACACAACAAAAATACAAACAGTGACACACAATGTGACTATAGATACAAAGTCACAAATCAAAAATACAATGTACTAACACTAAGTTCTAACACCAAGTACTAAGTCACAACACAAAGTACATGTGTACTAACACTAATATACACCAACACTCAATGTGTAAACAAAAACACAATGTGTAAAAAAAAAACACAAGTCAAGTTTCACATGTACTGTTTGTGAATACTAAAAAATCAAACACCTGATTTGTCTATATGCTATGTAATAAGCAGTACTATATATGCAATAAAGTGTCTCTATCAATACATATGTGACGTCATGTATTTGTATTGATGAACAAAAATATTTGCAAAAATATTACAAGTCAATCAATCCAGCAAACTTTCAAAAAAAATTTATTTCTAGCTAGCTTTTGTAAATGTTTCCTATGTTTGGACAAACAGTAGACAATATGTCACTATATGTACAAACAATGAAAACTATTGTGCACAACCAGTCTCAATATACAATAGCAAAAAAAAACACCGGTTTTTTTTTTTTTAAATATTGGCTTTTTTTTTCAAGTCATACAAGTTTTTTCAATAAGTATATTCTTTAGTATGTACATACACATTCATTCGTTTCATATATATATATATAGTCTCACCATATAACAACTATAAGTAAATACTGAAGACAGGTATACAAAATATAAAACACAACTGTCCAGTTCACGTGTTGTTGTTTACATTTGTCGTCTTCCGGATTCGACTTCCGTTCTAGATTTTGAACAGTTCAATTACGTCACACAGGTGAGGCGCAATACGGGTACTCTACTAATACTGGAATGACATCTACGTGGGCGCCATCTGTAACGGGGTCGATAATGACAAACTAGGTTTCGTGGTCACATTTATTCAACAGTATAAGTTACACCCTGAAACATACAATTATAACACTCATAAATATACGACACTTACACAAGACAAACATACAATATAAAATACATGTAAGCAGTGAAAGGGCAATAACTCTATCTCATACAGTTAACCTTTCGCAATAAAAAAAAAATCAAGATATAGACTTCTTAACTATTTCTGTACCAAGTCAGATTTCTTCCTATATTTGCGCATCATTCAGTTTAAAAAGAATGAATCACATATATTACATTTTCATATATGCGCATCTCGGAATTTTACATCGGAGACGGGTAACAATAAAAATAGACAAAAATACGATACAATTACAATCACATTACAGAACTAAAAATGGACATTACAATAACAAAAATAACATAGAACACACTGCTTACCCTATATGTGGTATAAGGGCCAGTAAAGTAGCCGTCAGAGCGTCTAGTACATCATTACAAAGTACATCTATGCAAGGTTACAATCTATGCAAGGTAACAATCAAGGAATGCACAATCTAGCGTGTCTAAATCATTCCTGTATAAAATAAAAATATTACACTCATAAGTTATATGAAAAATTAGTCAATCTGACAGACACATTAAAATACCAAATAATCAATACCAGACGAACTCGATACGCTTCATATAACATGTACGCCTTTCAATACTGATAACAATGAAAACATAATTATTGACAATTAATCGTTCGTCTTGTCTGTTTCAAATAACCATTTAAAATATGCTTATTCCCTTTTATAAAATGTATGTTTCATTACTTCACATTCATTCCCATTCATTCAACAACAATTTCTCACTTTTCATACTGATCGGAGAAATTGTGAAATTAATATATTATGGAATAGAAGGATTAGTAACTGACCTGTAAGTATGTGGATTCAATATCCGAGTAGACATAAAGAAGTATCATATCATCATAATAGAAAATGGTTTGGACATAGAATTTTCCAACACAACCGGCAAAGACAAAGGTTGTTGAAATTGTGCGGGAAACGTCTCAGAAAGACTTCAACCAATGAGAATTAAGAATTAGAGACCATATGACTGAAATAGCCAATAAGAGAAGAATGCTGTAGTAAAAATAGAAAATCTACAGACCAGCATAGAGTTAACATATAAGAAATAGCAGAAATGAAGAAAACGGAAATTGTGAACTCATTCTTACAAACAAAACTATATAATAAAATACTAAGTAAAACTATATATAAATCCAATATCTGTGTCTGCCACA
>JAOXYJ010193854.1:0-10468 GCA_028566555.1 Lithophaga nigra
ATTGAAATGTGTTAAACAGCTGGTATATCTATAAAAAAAACCAAAAAACACGGACATAAAAAGCACCAATTTGACTAAAACCATGCAAAAATAAGAAAACAACAAATACTACATTTACTGTTTTCTTCACCGAAATGGACCGAGGCTGAGCGAGTGAATTCCTTGAATAAATATCTGAGAATAAAGTATTAGTTCGTAAAAAACGTAAAAAGCTTCCATCGAAAAAAAATCCTGAAAATTTTCTTTTATAAAAGCCTAGCTTATAATCATGTGATTTTGACAGTACTCGATGAATTCTGAAGTACCCAGTCCTAAAATGTACGGTATATCTCCTAGCTTACATTAATAAATATATTCTAATCTTGAAGTGTTCACAGAAACATGCAACTGTTACCACTTTACAGCCATGCACATTAACTCCGAAAGAATGAATTACAAAATACAATATCTTCCCCAGTATCTGTGGCGAACATCGAAAGTATCTTCGTCACTTTGGAAGCTGAAACATTTTCAACCCTTCATCTTCTCTGTATCGTGCACATTTAAAATAATTCTCAACAGTAACATTCAACTTTCTAATGATTCATTTCTCCTCTTAAAGATAAGTTTGACCCCTTCTTGCAACATGTTTTAATTCATTTTGACCGAAAAAAGTTTTTACAGCTTTATTCATATATAATTTCAAACTGCAGATCTCTTTAGTGTCGTACATGTGTATATCTAGCGTTCTGATAAATTCTAAATATTTTACAACTGACCGACAAATCTATTGCATTTGAATAAATATTGCAAATCTAACAGAACAGTAAAGAGCAAAATATGTTAAAATCTTATGGGGCGCTAGCACTTTAGAATATAATTCGTCAGACCTAAGGTCCGACTTTAAGCGACAGGATCTTACGTAGATCAACACTGAAGTCTCCCACAAGCGACAACACCATGTGCACTATTAAGCTTCGAGAGAAGTCGTATATTATTCGAATTCTATTCTATATCACTATTTGACGAACTACATACACATGTAAGTGTTTCTAAATACTGGACTTCTATCACCCGAATGGTCTAGTTCTATGATGGTTTTGTCTTTGTGAGCATTCTTTTCAATGTCTTGATGTCTTTCCGACCTCTATACCCACATGTACTTTCACTGAGGTAACTAAGTCTTACTTTAATCTACGGTGGTGCTGACTTCATGCTCTTTGATTTAATTTTTATAGGCGGGGTTCCCATTGGACTGACTTTCTTCTTCCCCATTCCTTTTTTGCTTCCTTTCGGGCTCATTTGCGTCTCTGCTTCTTTATCCGATGGTCTTTCGCGAGGTTCGCGAGATTTGAACGACGATTGCTCACCGTATGATACGGTGCATTTTTGCCTCAAATTCTCCCAAGCTTTCGGAAACCCTTTGGTTATTTTATTGTCTGAGCAATCAAGTTTCCTCAGAGCCGGCATTTTACAAATCCTCTCCGGTAGAGTTTCAATAATATTGTCCGAAATGTCTAAAATTTCTAAATTTTTCATTTTGTCAAGTTCGTTTGGTAGCAATTTCAAATCGTTACATTGCACTTCTAACATTTTAAGACGATACAGGTATGGAAATTCTATTGGCATCACATCTATATGGTTCTTTGAGATGTTAAGTTTCAGCAGTGATGCTAATACATCAATTTGGTCTTTCGGGAAGTTGAGCAGTTCATTATTCGACAGATCTAGTAGAATCAATTTGTTCAAGTCGCCAAAATTGTCTGGAAGCAAACTCATCTTGTTAAAAGACAAATCCAAATGATTCAACGACACAAGCTTCACAACGGTCGCCGGAAACTCCGCAATGCCGTTATTGGTAGCTATCAGTTTTTGCAGTTTGTTCATGGTACCTATTTTCGACGGCAGTTCGGACAATTCATTGTTACTCGCATTAAGTGATTCTAATGCCTTCAGCTTACAAACTGAATCAGTTAAACTCTTGATCGAGTTTTCGGATATATCCAAGTGCTTTAGGCAACGCATATTAAACACCGCTGGAGGTATTTCATCCATTCCTAGTTTACATAACGTCAGTGACGTTATGTTCCGTAAATGATCTTTATCTCCTATGACTACTAATGCCGAACGCAGATCTGAGGGATTAATTGTCAGAGGATTGTCAGATAAATTCAAAGACGTCAAAGTTTTTGGTAAATTTAGCTCTGTCAGTCCGTTGCTTGCCACATCAAGCGAGCGTAGTTGATATAAAAAGTCGATAGATCGTGGCATTGCTGCGACCTCGTTTTGACTTAGATTAAATGTTTCTAGGTTTCTGAGTTTGCGCAGATCATGTGGGACTGCCGTCAGCTTGTTGTGGGATATATCCAAGAAGGTTAGAACCTGTTCCTGTCCAAGAGTTTCTGGCAACATCAAAAGCTTATTTCCAGCAACATTAAAAGACTTCATTGTCTTCACGTTTCCAATAGAATCAGGAAGTTCCTTGATTTTGTTCCATGACAGATCCAATGTAACTAATGATTTCATATGATCAATTTCAACCGGAATAACCTCAATCTGGTTCTTGGATAAATATAAAATTTCAAGTTGCTTCAAATAAACAGCAAACTTCATTGAATTCAAATTATTGTGCGACACATTCAAAGAATTCAGACATGGCAATTCTCGGATTCCCTCGGGTAAATATTCTACTTGGTTGTGTTGTACATCAAAAACTCTTAACTTTTTCAGTTTTGCTATTTCATGGGGTAGCACCGGTATTTCATTATTTGCAATGTTAAGCGTATCTAAAGCATATCCCAAATTACAAATTTCCTCCGGTAAATTTTTAATGTTGTTGTTACTCAAATCTAAGAAATGTAGAAATTTGACGCCGCCGAGTTGAGCCGGTAATTCCTGCAACGAGTTATTAGATAAATCAAGCCAAGTCAGCCTTTGAAGTTTGTCAATGTTGTCGGGTATAAATGAGATCCCATTATTTGACAGAATCATTTTCTGGATGTTTGGTTTCTTCACGGTTGCAGGAGGCATTTCAGTCAGTCTGTTGTCAGAGAGATCGATCTCTGCAGTCATTTCATAAACACCCTTCTTGAATGATTTGATCAGGTTACCCGAAACATCAACATATGCTACAGGTGATTTTCCTATATTTTTCGGTAGGCCTCGGATTCTATTGTTTGAGGCAAACAACTTTGTAAGCCCAGTAGCCTTGTGTATTGATGGCGGCAACTTTTTAATGGAATTATTCTCAATATTTAAAATTTGCAATTTTTTCAGCTTAGCAACCGATCCCGGAAATGCAGTCAAAGCATTGTTTTGAATGTCTATATATTCCAAGTTCTCTAATGCTGAAATTGCTTTCGGTAGTCGCTTCAGGCGATTGTTTTCCGCAGTAAAACGTACGGTCAACTGACTTAGCTCCTCATTGTTATAAATTTCAATGGGTAACGATTTGTAGTTGCAAGTTCCAAATTTGAGATGAACTTTTTTGGTGTCGTCTACTCGTTTGACGTGTTTCTTAAGCGGATCCGGTAAGGCAATGATCTTACTTCCCGGTCCGATTGCTGGAGGTGGCTTTTCATCCTTCTTTTTTCTTCTCGCGCTCATTTTGTAAGTTTACAATTTCGATGTCGTCAGCTGTAGCTCATATCATTTGGTAAAAACATCTGCAAATAGATTTAAACTGCTTTAAATACAGAAAATTTACTGGAACTAGCCCAAAATATAAGTGGATATATGCGGACTTAAAATGTGTGTTTTGAAGTACCTTTCCTTCAATATTTAAAGGGAGTGCATATATATAATACGCAAATCGTAAAAAAAACAAAGAACTAAAATATTAATTTAATTCGAAATGATGACATGCAGATATCCTAATCCATATTCCAGATAAACAATCATTGTGCTTTGATTATCATAACCTCATAGCTAACTTCTACAATGGTTATTATGTAATTATTTTGACTGAAAATTTACATAAATAACACTAACCCACGTGGTATATGTTAGAAATGAACAGCCATGAGTTCGAAAACAAAACAAACAAACAAAAACAACAATACCAACAACAAAAACTTCTTGAAATCATGCACTGCAATAAGGTTCAAAAACAGCTTCCATTTTTCTGCGATTAACAGATTTTTTTTCTCTCTAGCTGTTGTTGAAACAAAAAGGATTTCATAATCGCTGATTCTAGAAAAAATATTTAGACGATTCGCAAAGCCATGGATGGCAGACAAGTACAAACATACAATGTAAAAGACAACTCGTTAAGAAAAGACTACGACATAGAACTCGAAAATGTCTGAAAGCTTAGAATTAAAGAAAATGTTAATTTTTACTTGTTCGAAAGTAAGTTTTCTTCTCGACTTCGTTTGACTCTTACAACCATAAAATCGCAACTGAATACCAGCAACATCATGGAACCAAAAGGCGACAAGAAGTCCAATAAATTACTTAAGTTTGCGATCTTTAATCTAAAAATTGATGGATTAAAAGCAATAAGAATGTATTTCAACTGCGGAACAATATTGGTGGAGCACCCGGCTTGCACTAGGAGGGGAATTCTTGTGATATATTAATTTTCTGCTCGGCCTGTAGATTATTATTTAGAGAGTAGAAAGGGATCAATGGATAAAAGAAATAATAGTGCATTCTTTTTTTTTCACTGATCAAAAATCATTACAAGCCATCGACCCTCTAGCTGTTGCATCTAACGAAGAGAGCATACTTGTTTTGTTTTTTTTTTCTTCTTTTTCATTTTTTTTGCGGGGGTGTCTAGCAAGAAAGTGATAATTAAAAATAAAGAATTTTGTTTTACCGGAACATAAATCACATACTTAGCAATATGTGGTCAACACAAATGTGACAGTATGATATTGCAGTAGTGCCAGTTGTTATGTAAAAAGTTGGTAACGAAAGGGCCAACAACAATGATGAAATCCAGAAATTTGCCCAAGATTTCAACAAAAGTTGGTCGCTTCTAGGTATTTTTCTTTCAAATTTCTGACCTCGGAGTTTATTTTTTCTCAATAATGCAAACATACTCACTTAAAAGAAATTAGCCAGTCTTTAAATAATTCTTTTGCAAACAATTAGTGTAATTTTCAAACTTTTTAGTTGAAAGTGCACTTCAGCATGGCTTAACAATATCAAAAGGTAATACTTAAATAGGTCTAATCACTTCAAGGACCCAGTTCATTAGAATATAAGATATAGAACGTAAAAATATTATATTTGCTATTTAAAGTCAAATATTTGAAGTTCAATAAAATGTTTAAGTTTCCCACTTACAAGTAGTTTAACTCGCTTTCATCGTGAAAAGTAAAGTTTGCATACACATTTAGCATTATAGGCCAATACACAAAGTTAAAATCCATGTGTGTGTGTGTCGTTGCTATGATAGGCTATAAACATTTAAATGACATTTTATTTATTGCGATAGTTTATTTGAAAGCATGTTAGTTGCTTTTAAGAAAAGTATTAAAACGAATATAATTTTTTTATCAAAGTACTGAAGTGTTTGAATATAAGATTTGGTTTGAGATACTAACTCCCGTAATTATTTTCCACTTATTATTGAAAATTGTTGAAAGACTGACTAAGTTTAAAGGAAGAAATTATAATTTTAGCTTGATAAATTTTTAATTGGGGTTTGATATGTGAAAGTAAAGAAAATACTAATAAACTCGGGTTGGATCCGTCATTATTTGCAGTATACATACTCTTGTGTCAACAGGAAACGTTAACGAATCTAATACAACGGCATTAAACGGATGGTAGTAAAAAGATACCAAAAGGCTTTCATTATCGAAGAGTCAGGTAATGACATCAAACGGATGTCTGTGAAAAAGAAATGTCAAATGGAACTAAAGCAATGACACCAGAACGATGTCTGTGAGAAAATTTCAAAAGGCTTTCATGATGAAAGAAAGTCAAATTCCGGACTGTTTTAACACCTAAGATAGCAAACGGAAACACCAGAAAAAAAGGTTGAGGAGGGGGATTCATTAAATCTATTTTAGCTCACTTGCATAGTTTTTGTTTTCAATCATGGTCGAAAATTCTCCTCTCCGATATTTCTAAGGCCGAACAATATCCAAGAACCGTATCGAATTAACAGAGTCCTTTATCAAGGAGTTTGATTACAGTATATTTAAGGAATATCTTATGTTTGCACTTGACAACCTGAATCTTTGAAAAGATTACTGTCATGCTAAGACTGAAAGGAAAGATTTTAAGTCGTACTTCAGTATGGATGACTTGCACCCCTACTGCACCGTCAGTAATCTTAAAATTTTATTAATACCGGCAAGTATGCTGGAAACAAATTCCATTTAATACATGTACTTAATGAAATCAAAATTTCTCCAACAACAACAAAGGCATGTTGGCCACAGTAGATTTATAATCAATGATTTCCTTCGATCCTCCAGTATGTAAGATGATAAATCAAAAAGGTAGTTGTCTATTGGGATTTAAAGTTTCAATACAAAGACGGCTTTCCTGTTTCGATGATACAACATTGTGTCACTTTGCCTTTGTATAAAAAATGTCAATATCTGATATTGTTTCCATGACAACTAGAATCAATATTTTCAGAAGCCTATTGTGATTAAAAATGGAAATAAGGCTTTAGAATGTTCCATATTTGTTTTCGTTGACAACGAGCATATATTGGTATTTGTCACAAGTCTGTTTGAAATTAATTGTATTGTTGTCAATAAAACAAATATTTTGTGTAAATGATGGTGCCATTATGTCAATAAGAGGGGATTTTCTGTTATAAACATTCGTTGATCGCCCTAATTCATTTCAGGTTTGGGTATAAGCAGATTTTTGCTAATTCATTTCAGGTTTGGGCATAAGCAGATTTAGAAACTACACCGTTTATCTTGAAATACTGCTCGACATAAAAAAATTCGTACGCAGGGTTAACAAAACTAAACTGAAGTACATGTAAAAATTAATAGTAAATGTATTATTCTGAATTCGTACTATTTTTGTGCTGCAATCATAGATGCAAGAGCATTAGTGATATGAATCGCCTACGTCAATATACGAGGCCAAACTGACCAGTTTCTACCCGTTTTTTCATCTGTCATGTTTAATACGTTCCTTATTGAATTCTCGTATCTTCAAGTTCTACTCTTCATAGACATAATGGGCCAAAGTACCAGTAATAAGTCCATTTTCGGTGACATTTCACGTGTTTGACTGAATTTGTTACTTCAAGACATTTTACTGATAAGTTTTCAAAATGCTTAGAACTTTTATGTCCATATAGAAACAGTGACAAATAAATTATTTTAAGGTAGTATCATGGTTGGCAGACATAGCACATCTTAGCAGTTTACGACTGCTTTCCTGTAGACGTTAACAAAGATGCAGATAATGTTTGATGCTCTTCCTTTAAATGACCATTAAAAATTACAGACTTGCACATCAGAAAGGGCATCGACATGCATAATAACATAAGTCGTTCCTCAAATGGTAATGATTTCTTACATCTCTGCACAAATATTTCAATACAGAGGTCTAATTTTTGACCTTTTAAGCCAGCTTAACGATAAACCCACCAGTATTAAAATCGAGAATTTGGTGGCTGTTTTAACTGCTATTCATTACAGTAATAACTGAACAAAAACATGGAAATGTTGAAACAGTATTACATATTATTAAATTTGGTACATACAGCCCGTAACAAAGAAGCATTCGAAATGAAATTTCCCTGTCTGTCGTTAAAATACTGTTGTCGATAAAAGATTTACTTGAGGAAAAGAGTTCGAAATATTGTTTCATTCACCAATGGTAACGACTTGAATTAGCCTTTAAGTCGACACAGGAATTACAAAACTCAGAATGAAAGTTTAGATTTAGTTTGAATAATAAAATTATCTTCAATAGTTTTCTTCAAAGTAGAGACCGTTATCAAGTCTTTCATTTAGGAAAAATATCCATATAATTTTCGAGTTCAGAATTACTCTAGTATACTAAAAATATCGAAAAATGGCCTCTAGAGGTTTGTTTTATTGATATATATGGTGTTAGTCATGCACAAAATGGGCCATCGTATTATACTAATATCGCGATCATTTCTGTTCTGAAAAAAAAAGGCATGAATTAAATTTTCCTCTTCTTTCGCGTTGAAAGTAGTTTACCTGTGATATTATGATAACTTATATGTATGAATAGGTTTTAATAATGAAATAATTATATAAAAATGCAATGATATGGCTCATTTCGTTGCATATAGCTATTAGCAAATCAGTTTTAGCATAATGTGCAGGAAAAAAGAAATTCCTTGAACCTGTACAATTTTGTTGGTAAAACAACTCAACGCCGGATAAAAAAACTCATAAGATAAGCTCTTTAGAAATAAATAACATGAATCAGATTAATTTTTAATTAAGTGTTTGAACTGCCTTTACTGGTCATTAAAAGGGTGGAAATGTATATGAAATACAATGTGACGCCCATAGCCTTGCTATACGTTACGACTGGACGGTCAGTGTCCTTTTGAATTGTTGAAAAGATGAACAACAGGACGGGTTACTATACAAGGTACATCACATATAAGGGTGTCCTGAAGGGGGTACCTTTTACGTTATCATGCTTATAAATTCGTGAACTTAAGCATTTTTTACCTTTCACGTATAAAAATCAGTGAAATCACGCATCATGTCTGATTTCTGGGGTAATTCACGATTCAGAGAAATGCCTATTCACGGATCGTTTAGACCCCTTCCAGACCCACATATAACTGCACCATCATTTCTTTTAAAGGAGCGAAAGAAAAATCAAGAAACAATAGACAGATCATTCACTTAAATACTAGTAATCTTGGAAATTCTGAGAATTTGGGGATCTTGAATACACAACGTCCTCTTTATTACCGTCTAAAGCTGTCTTGTTGACACAGTTAAACGTTGCAATCGACCGATTTGACTGGTGTATTTCAAAAACGTATGGGGTACAGACTGACTTTGAAATAAGTGATTGTAATCTCTAAGGGTTTTGTTCGTCTGTTGTTTGTTTATTTTCTTTGTTTTTGTTTTTATTTGGTTTGTTTGTTTTGTTTTGTCTTTTGTTTTTTCCTGAAAGCTCAGTTTTTTTACATAATGTTATATATCATCAATTCATGGCAGTAATCCATCGAACGCTACAGCTGCTTCCGTTCATTAATCAAAGATGCTCAGTTTAATGTGGAAATCAAGTATATTTTTGTACATAATTTAATGTAGTTTCCCATTTATATTTCTAGATTATAATATTTTTGTGAACTGGTTTTTGGGATAGCACTATTTCGGAATCTTTCAGATACATTTTATTTTGCCATCTTTACGCAAATTCATGTTGAACTTGAACTGGTTTAATTACGTATTTGGAAATGAACCAGACATATCGTTCCAATAGCAGAGTCCTCATTCGAGCGCTTCGCTGTTACGGGCTATACATTAGGTGTAAATATTTTAACACAGAAATAACATTGAAATGTCAGAATGTTTTACATGTATTCTGAGGACCCGTTGAAAACTGAATGACACTGACGAATATAGATCTCTCCATATAGGTCTGATATGTTATCAACTAACATGGCGAAAGGCCATATGAGCTTCTTACGTCACCTAGCGTCCGTTTGTTCATTTAGTTTTAATCTGCACTGTAAAACCACAAAGCTAATTGAAACAAGACTTTGCAGAAAAGAGCTTTGGATTATCCTCTTACATTTTTCTAGCCTAGACAAATGGGAAGATTTATCTTAAAACTTTGCAATAAATTTTTGATGAATAATTCTTCGTTGGGGTTGGCCATTTTGCAGGAATCAAATGTTCAACATGGCCGCCATGAGACACAGAATGGTATAATTGTTTTTAAAAGAACTCGGCCCTTTAGAGGATTTGAATCGAATCTTTGCAGAAATGATTATGGGTAGTTCGTTTTCAGCTTTCTTCTTTCAGTCTCAAGGTTTCCACTGAATTATAATCTCTGACTGGCCAAGATCAAACAATTCTCATTTGAAACAACTGGCCAATTTGAAAAAATCATTTAAGCACGTTCTGAATCAGAATTCTTCATTTTGTTCCGAATTAACTCACCCCACCTTTCATGATAGACATGGGACATCGTGGGGCCAACATGCCCTAAAAATGTGGAAAACAAAAATACATTTTTTGGAAAGAATATTAAGAATCAGTAGATTGAAAATGGGACGATAGAATTAAGAAGAAAGATGACTTGGATATTACCTATAAATAGCGGATGTATACAAAGAAGGCTCAAAGGTTCGTATGGTCAGGTCCAAATAGGATTTCACGGGCAAGACATAACCACAATTCACCGCATATATTAAACTGATAGTAATTAGAATGTTGCAAAGACCCAAGGGTTTATAGGGTCAAAATCCAAATAGTTCATACTAGAGCTTCGTTTGAGGGAAAACCTTCAATCAGACAAACAAAACTAAATAGGACTAAATAATTATTCATGT
>JAOXYJ010193964.1:0-10467 GCA_028566555.1 Lithophaga nigra
AAACTCGCCAATGTAGGACGCGTGAACCGTAATCGGTTCACGCAAAAAAAGATTGGATATTAAATAAAAATACACAAAACTAATCATTATATGGTAAAAACAACAAATGCTTTGCAGCCAAAACATTTGCTAGATGTGTTAAAATTCTCTTGTTTTGAAATAGACCTTTTCAAGGTTAGTCTGTCTCCAACTTGGATTTGCCTCCAGACGAAATATCATAGTAACGACACATTTCATGTGATTTATATAAAATATGATTTTTCAAGCTAAAGTACGATAAAGTGTGGTTTTCTGACTCGCCGGGGTCACTAACAAGGGTTCAGTTGGGTAGACCACAAGACCAAGACATAAACCCTAGTTTGCATTTCTATATATTTTATTTTATTTGTTTATTACTTAATCAATTAATTAAGTATTTTTGCAGGGATTTGTTTCATCTTTTTCTCACAGACACATTCTGTACATTGTAAGAGTGTTACATTCTTTGTTTTTTATTACATATAAGAAAATGATCAATGACATGGGTCACACTACAAAGAAAGCAAAAATGACATGATAAAATTTTTGAGGTCATTGACCACGTATGACAGTAAAACGGAGATCCCCTTGTCTATTTATAGATAACTACCGTAGTAAAATATTGATAATTTACTCAGTTATTTAATAAACATTAACTGTTGAACTACTTCTTAATAGATTATGTTTTTTTATTATATTATTCACTCAGAACTTTTCATACTTCAATCACCCATTTACACAACACACTCATAACTCATACTTTCACTCATTCTGGGAAAGTAATAAAGGACATATTAATGTGATTAGTATATTAAGAATAAAACTGACCTTTATAAAGAGAAAAATAACATCCAGAAACTGTCACGTCAAAAACTTCAGATTGAGGGGCTTAATCTTTTAACTCAATCAAAGAATATTGCAGCCATAACAATGATATATGTTCAGTTTTCAAGCTTCATGTCTATTAGTTGGTAATAGCCAGAAAAAAAGACTTTCACGTTCAAATGTATATCAAAACAGACATACGTATTGTTTAATACAAAAATGCGATAGCGAATTTTTCAAGATGGAAATATCGCCTCTTCGGAATAATCGTCAGGAAATCAGCAATTTGTTTTTAAAAATAATTGCAACGGAATCTTCATACATGTAGATACAGTCACTGTAGGAAAATCAGCCAATTTAACACGAATTGGAAACTGATCACTGCAACACAGAGCCAGAAGACTGTGGCATGCATATTCACATTGAAACCACTAATAAAGGTGCCTATGTAGAATGTTCGGGTGTAAAAGCATCCGTATGACAAATATTTTTGTTGTATCAGTTGGAAAACGTTTACAGGTGATATGAACTCTAGGTGATATTGTGATACTTTGAAGTGAATTCTACTATTAGATAGCAGAAAGGATCTTCATGGCAAATATTTTTGATTAACATAGGCTTCGTCCGATATCTATCGATTAACTGACGGCGTGTACATAATTTCAAGTTCACAGATGGGCTCATTGTATATCCAACACCGAAGTTTTTATTAGAACAGTGAAAATCCGCCTTGTATGTCTTAGCTATAATCAAATGTTCAGATTGCATTTTAGATCAATTTAGTTTTATATATATTCATTCTGATGATTTAGATGTGTTCTTTTTATTTCATAAACTAAATTTCATTATTATACACTAGATCTAAGAAAGGCGTTTTGGTGGTTTATCATTCCTACTAGCTTTTGAAGAAGTGACACTATGTGTGTGGTTTATATTTCGTATGTAGTCATTTATTTTAGTGATAGTTCATTGCTTGGACTTTAATTCAATAAACTGTTTTGAATTGTTACGGAATTTTTTTCGTTCTACTTGTGTTAAAAATCGTTGTCTTTGTAACTAAGCTTCTAAACTAGATTACATTTTTTTTAAATTGACAGTTCGAACATTTCGGTAAGTCATAAGGCAGCGAATGTGTACCCTTGAACAAAAATAAGCTAAACGTAGATAGATTATACATTCTGTAAAAATTCATTAGTAATTTTTTTAATCGTCATGTTTATGGTACCGTGATTTACAATATGTAAAATACAAGACACAACTGTTCAAGAATGATACCTCATGTAATTTTATTCGGCTGATAATATCATTTTACGTTTTTACCATCATGAGTAATTGACACAGTATACCCAATTTCCTAACCATAGATACTTATTTCTTATGTTGAAATATAATGACATTTATTACTTTTTAATCGGTATTTTATTAATCCTCAATAAAGGGCGAAAACTGTACTTCTATGTATACCTGTAAAAATATTTTGTAAACTATTAAACAACAAAATAAGTAAATTTTTATGGTAACTAATTAAAACAGGTATTATTATCATCATTGCTCAGTAATCTGAGGTTTTTAGTAGCGATATTCAAAAAATATCAGCCAGCCTCATTAATATTAAACATCAATGGTATTAATCTGAATGGAATTTACAGAGAGTGAAGGCTATTTCCATATCGTCATAAAGCCACTAGGAACTGTGTGGTTAAATGACAAAATATTCGTGATCAGTTACATTACTGAATTTTTACACCCGATTCTTTTTAAAAATGAAATTAAAAAGTTACCTACTTTTATACTGTCTGTTACTGAATTGTTCGCGTATTTAAAGGGCATATTTTAGCTAATTTCAGATGATTTTGTTACATTTTAATATCGTCAGGTGTTTTGTATTCATTTTTCCAAATCAACAACGAAGTGCGCAATAGAAAAGTGCTCTTAATGTGGCTTTCGGTAGAAAGAATTGGTGCATTCCATGACGACATGCACTTTATATTGAAATGAATTGGATAAAGTTTGTTTTAGATAATTTGTTTTAGGTAATTAAAAAGCACTCATTTTCGCAAGCCATCCTTCCTCGATAACGATGAAATACTAAATTAACCAATAAGAAATAGTGGGCAATGACGATAATCAGTGTCAAAGGAAAATTGTTTAAGTGGATGAAAATGTAACTGAATTAGACAAAATAGTATCAAATATAAAAGTCTGAGTAACACTTTCGGATGTAAGTCAAGTACTACTACTACTCAACAACAATTCATGTTACCGCAAAATAAAACCACAATCAAAATAAATTTTCTGATATCGTGTGATTTCATCGCCACTAAATCGGAGTAAAACTCACTATTCCACGTGACCAGTTGGTAACCCTATGTTGTGAGTCAATTATTCCAATATCATCCCTCAATTCACTGCACCCCTACGCCAGAGTTCCGGATGACAATTCTTGAATATTTTTAATCACTAATTTCTAAAAATGGTCATATCATGACTACCAATAAGTTTTGTACTGACCAACATTGTTGTACCAGTTAATAACAATAATTTGGATAGGATAAAAAACGACCGATGCCATTGTATATCATATCGTTATATGTAGTTTCAACTACATCCTCAATTCTTTTCCCGTTAAGCTACGTTTACAGAATATCATAGTTGTAGGTCATTGCCACACTATTACGTAACTTTCTTCCCATATTTACTGCTGCAATTCACACTAACTGTATATTGTTTCTCGGAAAAAAACATTCCAAGAATAATAGGAATAGCCTACTATGTACTTGTTGCATTTCCCAATTAAAAAATTAAGAACAGCTTGTTTAAGAACAGTTAACATATAAAAGCATGTGCATTCATGACCGCACGCTGAACAAATGAACAGTAATAATGGATTAATAAATTGCGTACTCCACAACGGAAGAAAATATTCTAAAAACTAGATGTAACTAGATTTCTTTGGGCTTATTTAACCCGTATATGCCTTTTTAAATATTGAGTTTTTCCAATCGGTCCCGCAATCGGTACAACTAAACGTTCAAAATGTGTTTAATGAGAAACTAGGTGTTGATATTAAACGATCTCATTAGGATCAATATTGCTAGAACTTCAGTATTTATTAAAGCACTTCAATATATGGATAAAGTGTAGCTTAGGTAATATTTTTTCCAAATATCCGGTTTTTCACTCCTACTACATATGCTTATCCGTTTTCTAGGTCAGGATTTTTCGTGTTCTATTTTTAGATGTGGAATACACCTAATTATAGTATATAAGATACGACCAGCTGTTTATAACGCTCATTGAACTTATTCAGTTCATCTGAAGAACACGATGTTTTATTTTAATGACAAAACTGTGGAGATTTCTTTAAAAGATGGATTAATGACAATAGCAAATGTGGAAAATGGACTACTAGGTATGTTAGGATGGTTTGTGTTTTTCTATTTGTCGTTTTTTTATATCTGGTAGGTACGAAAATAAGAAAAACAATGAAAAATAGAATTAAAAAAACAAATTTAAAGAACTTGCGGACGAATTAAATACTGTTCTAACATTATTTTTAATCATTGTTACCCTTTTTGTATTTCAGCATCCATTGAACAACGTTACTTGCTGAAAGTGACGGCAGAAAATGACACCTTAATAGTACATTACGTAGTAAAAAAGACCAACAAAAGCTTGAAAATGAAAACGCTCACCTTGTATGGATCTAAGGAGAATATCCAGGTTCTCTGTAATGACGTCGAAGACAAACTTAAAGGTAAGTCAATATTATAATAATATTTTATTCATCAGAAAAGAAAGGTTTAGTCTATATTAATAACATTAAAAATGACAATTACATGTATCTTAATTACCAGATTTAGTAAACTTTGATTGCTTTTAAAATTCAAATATACTTTCAAGTTTTAAAGCCACTGGCGGTAAAATTAATTCTAATTTAAACAAGCATGCAACAAGTACTAAACTTAAATATTGACACTGTCCTAATTCTTACAATTACAGATCGACCAAAACGTCTGTTAGTGATTATCAACCCTAACAGTGGCAAAAAGAAGGGTATCAAAGTATATCAGAAGATTGCTGTTCCTTTGTTCAAGTTGTGTGGTGTTCAAGCCGATGTGATAGGTAAGAATACTAAGACTGTGTTATGATTTTTCAGTTAAGCAGATGAAATACTTCGTGAATTTTTATTTGAGAGTGATGGTTTTAGGGTAGGGGTACACGATCTTTTTAAATGTATGTACAATTCAGTTTTATAGTACAGCAAGCGATGGTGTCTTCACCACTGGTAGGATGCACACACACTGTATGTCGTGGGGTGCTTAAATCTCGATGGGTAGAAAATAGCATGAAAAACAAAGATTTTTATCATTCAGAACAGCCTGATTTGACTAAAACAGTATTCTACACTAAAGTGTGTTATTTGATTCTATCTAATTTAGTCAACAGTTAATTGTTTTTATTGCAGTGACACGTAAACAAAAAGAACCCACGCAGATCCTAAAGAATTACAATCTTTCACAGATTGACGGGTAAGTTTTGCGTATTTAACAATTTAGGGTAGTTTAAAATATATACTCCGTATTCTCGAGAAGGTCGTTACACGTATATTGTATTTCTTTTCGCGTGATCTGATTATAAATGTGCTAACAACTTGATTTAGTCACCCAGTGAATTAAAAGACGAACAACTAACAATAGCAAATTCCCTAACAGAGAACAATACTGGAAAGAACTAAAAGGTATCTTAGTATACCGAGTAAAATTTGGCACAAAAAAGTAAAAAGAAAATAAAAAAAACGTTGTGTAATTTGAGTAGATGGCATTGTTATGTAATTTTAAGTAGTGAAATTGATACTTCATATACGCCAACCTATTTTACTTACAGGATTGTCACGGTAGGGGGTGATGGGTTGTACTGTGAATGTATGAATGGCTTAGTCGAAAGAGTTCAACGAGACAACAACGTGGATTTCAACAATCATAACTCCAAAATTATGCCAGCTTCTCTTCCTATTGGAATAGTTCCTTCAGGTGAGTTTTTTAGTTATATATGGTCATCATATTAAAGTTCAACATGTGACTATAATTAATCAGATAATCGCTTGAATTTTGTATAAATAATCATATAATAATAATAATTAATAATTAACCAAACATGGAACCAAAATATGTTTTGGATATTAAACACTAACAAAGGAACAGGTTCATAAAGGGTCTTAAAGTGCCTTAAATTTGGGTAAAATAAGGATTTGTTCATATGAATTCAGAGCAAACGATTGAAAATAGGAATTTAAAGTAGCAAAACCATTTCAAGATCAAATTAATATATCTACCAACACTTTTTTTCAGGATCAGGTGATGTTATTGTTCAATATCTTCATGGAACTAGATGTGCCCAAACTGCTGTCCTACATATCCTTCTCGGTAACCACGTGGATTCCAACATTGTCAGTGTTCATGAAGGAGGGACACTGTTATCATATTCGGCACTAGTACTTGGGTTTGGACTGTTTGGAGATATGATGTACGACTGTGAAAAATTTCGATGGATGGGACCCTCTAGATACAACAGTATGTATAATATTTCTGAAATGAAGAAAATTATCAGAGAATTAAATGAAGTGTATGACTTGAATTTTTTAGTTATTTAGTACAATTCCTTGCTCCAAATTGTATAGTAAGTGATACAAGTAATTTCTGAATTGGTACTTACTGTAAGAAGTAATTCATCTCGCTCATTCTCTGTAACTCCTGGTTTTTAATTGTGTACATTTTGTTTTTCAGTTATTCCATTGGGTTGTATGCTAAAGAGACGAGAGTTTGATGTAGAAGTTGAATATCATTCGTCAAAGAAAAACGAGAATGCCAAACACAACCATGTATTTGGAAGGCAGGTGTCTTTACCGAATGGAGTCCTGACTCCGCCGAGTTTATCCAGAAAACAGCGGACAAAATCCACATCAGATTTACTGAGTGATAACTTGGAGCTTAAAGGTAACCAAATTTCAAGTTTTATGCTTTTCTAGTTTTTTTCATACATTACATTTTGAAGATCTCTTTAAATTTCATATTTCATTTATTTTGCATCAAGTTACATTAGCCCAGAACATGTTATATCATTCTCCGCGTAACTTTCAGTGGTTTTGTTTCTAACATCCTGAGTACACATGCGTGTACAATATTCATATTTTCTTTTATTATAAAAAGTAATTTATTATTTCTAATCGTTGAAAATATAAATGTAGTGACCTATAAAGAAAGGACACCGCATTTGAAATTGATAAAATTTGGGTGGCTTATGTTCCGATATGTCATTATCATGTGATCACATTTAAGTAGAACAACAAAAGTTCGGACATTACTTTTCTATTACAAGAAAAAAACCCAGGAAATCTCAAATGATGGAAATGACCGTGTTTTAAAAAAGAATAAAACTAGCAAATCGTTCATGAAAACGGGTTAAATTAGGATTACACAAATTGATCAATGCAAATTTAAATTTTTTGATAACCTGCAATAATATTTTTTTTATTCTTCATATAAAATAATAGTTCATGGAAAATTTCTTACCTCAGTTGGTTAGTTTTGTACAGATTTCTTCTGTCAAAGTGAAGGGTCAACGTCGAAGCACGCGTGTCCTTTTTGTCTTCAAGTATATTTTACTACTTTATTGATTACAAATGAAAATAAAGGAGAATCGTTTATTTTTTGACAGAATGTACAAAAGAAGAAGGCCGGGTTTATGCTGTAGATTCACATGCTATCATGATGAAGGAAAAATCGGGAAAAATTACTCCACACTTTGGCCAAGATTCTCTTATGGTGTACACAACACATAAATGCACATTGCCAGATCATATTTCACAGCTGACGAAAGTAAAAAATGAGAAACCAGATTGTGTAAGTAGTTTTATTTTGGCGATGAAATGAAACAATACATAAATATTCGCTATAGTATTCTACAATAAAGTCTTTGGTCAAAATAAGTAAAGTTCGAAGATACCAAAGGGGCAGCCAGAAACCGTATATTATCCCTCAGTGATAAAGTGTCTTTCAGGAACTTTATTAATCAGTTCATATCAGTTTGCCAGTATTCATGATCATGAGCGAGGAATTTGGACGGACAAAACATCCGTTAAATGCTTTCAAAATTATACATGTACAATGTTAAGCTATACATAGAAATGCTAAAGTATTGAGACTTGAAACGGTGATGGTTTGTTTTCAACGTACGTTAATATATAGATATGGCTTATAATGCTTCAAATGCAGTTTGCAGTGATTACTATTGCAAAATGATTGATTATATACTTACTTTACACACTTTACTTCTATTTAGGAATTAAGGATTAATATTTTTAATACATTCTTTTTTCAGTATGACTACAAATTTGTCAGCAAACACGAAGTATCCAGTTACAGAGTCAAGTTACTAAACGCAACAGTTTCCTCTTCTGGAAAGAAAGTGTTGTTACAGAAAGACTACTACATCAATTGTGATGGAGAAGTTATCCGACTGAAAGAACCAGTATTCGATGTAAGATTACACAAGAAGGCAGTAACATTTTTCGGAGATGTGGTAGATTGAGTATTTGTTAATATTTACTGTGGTACAATTCAACTGATGCATCACAAGCATCAAAAAGCTAAAACTGTTTAGCGTGCTAGTTCTGATCCGCTGCTTGAGGATCTTGGCGTGATGATGAAAGCATCACTGGTGACATGATGTACGATTCTGCAGCCTCTTGACGATGTAGTCGTGTTAGAGATGTAACTGCTGTCAGGCAATGATTCTAAATAAAAATTATTATGAATTATTTTGTTTAATTACTTAAATTTATAAAGCATTAATAGATATATTTGTGTCAAGTAATAGGGACGATATAATGTCATGAGACATAATTAGGTCCCTCAAAAGGTTAATGGCATTCTGTAAAAGCGATACTTTAGGGTGCCCTGTATATACCAACCGATACTGACAAAAGTTATCAATTCATTAAGAGGTCAACAAAATCGCTGATGATTGATGTACAATGAAAAGGATGGATACGAAGTCAATAATAAAATATATCGAACTTTATCATAACTATAATAGAAAACTAGAATTATGTGGGCATAGCCCCTACCAACACTTCCGTGTTTTGCTACGTCCATGTTTCGCTATGGAAACTCCAAAAATTATTTTCAATGAAAAACAATATAGGAGGTGCACAATGGCATAATGTTATGAAGCTTCTATGAAAGTTTTATTGAATTCTCTTTGCTGGTTTAGGAGTTACAGATACAAGATGGATACACCCATGTTGGACACATTAAGTCCATGTTTTGCTATGAGAAACCCAAAAATCATTTTGATTTAAAAACGAAAATAGGAGGTGTACTGGTATTATGTCAAAGCTTCTGTGAAAGTATCATTAAATTCTCCTCACTGGTTTAGGAAGAGTTACGGATACAGATGGGGGTACATGTTGGACAGACTTAGGAAGAGTTACGGACAATGGGTGCGGTCGGACGAACGGACACTTCAATCACTATATACCCCCAGGGCCTGTCACTAGCGGAGGTATAATAACAGTGGAAATACTCTAAAGCAAATTTTAAAAAATCGGTTTTCTTGAGACAGAACACCGATACAAACGCTGAAGTTCAGACAAAATACCGATTGTGAGGTCAGGTACATCAGCACGACAGCAGATACCCGCCTAACGAAAAGAGGACACTCAGCAAAAATCATGGTGCCTGCATGTACTTTTATATAATGCTTCGTATGACAAAGCCGAAACAAAATATGCTGTGATTCGAATTTTTTTTTACGGTTGCGGGTGTGCCATTGTTGTCAGTTATCTACTATAAATATCATAAAACTGGTTCTTCATTTATAGCATGCGTGTATATAGATCTCGAAATCGACAGTTAAATATCAAAAAACGTCCAAAAAACAGTCAAAATAATTTGAAGCGAAACTAAATGATGGATTATGTTTAACGATAAGTCACAAATTTACGCTATATCAACAGACCTGCACAACCCATATTTCGAGGTTTGCTTACACTAGACTAGGGCTAAGATAGGTTTTAATAATGAAGTAACATATGAAACCGGTCACATTTAGTGAACTCCAAGTCGATTTTACTTGGCTCTGATTATAACGTTTTTGGCTATACCTAGGAAGAAAAATCGGTCCCTGAAATTATTTGATCTTATGGCGGGATCAAACAAATAAGATAGAAGTTGATCTTCATAGCATATTTATCGAACCCTGATATTCAGCGCTAAGGTGGTCGCCCTAATAATTTTACCCCCAAAACACACACACACACAGTTATAACCTTTGTTTCGTTTTCTATGAAGGAAGGAACAATTACAGAAAATTACAGAAGTCTAACTAAGCAACTAAAATTTGCCTCTAGGCAGATAGCATTCATGTAAAATGTATTTCACTTTAGTTCCAAAAAAAAAAATAAGAACCTAAAATACCTTACAGAATAAATAAAACATTTGCTGATACTGTCGGTAGCAGCATCTTGTAGTGGACGATTATTTTTACTAAAATATAAAACTGATACAATTGTTTACTTAACTTTTACACTTTTAGAAAATTGCATATTTTTCTAGAACTTCT